>JANHFX010023646.1:7024-71331 GCA_027560015.1 Chloroceryle amazona | reverse complement strand
TCAGAGGGTGTGCGGAGGCAGCAGGTTGTCGACATGGGGCTGGGGAGCTTCGTATCTCCTCAGGCGACTTTTCCCCTCTCGTTAGGAATAAACCGCCCGATTCTTTTGCACTTGCACAATTTAGATCGGCGTGGGCTTAATGGCAGGGTGACAGCGACAGGCGAAGGTTGGCTTGCGGGCGTTTGCTGTGACCCTGAGCCCGCGGCTGGCAGCGGCTGTAACTGCGCCGGCGCTGCGGCCCCGAGCACCGGAGGGGCAGCACCGAGGGCGCGCCGAGCTGCTCCGAGCTTATTCCCCCGATAACTGCTGCCAGAAAGGCCCCAAACTCGGGATTTTCTTACTTAAACCGAGTCTGTTGCTATTTTAACCCAGCAGCTGAAAGGTTGCCTGCTTTTAGGAGGAGCGGCTGGGCGGCTGGCAGCCGTAGAGCCCGAGCTGGGGGGAAGCTGCTCCCCTTCAACAGCACCCAGACCGCTCTGCTGCTGCTCTGCAGCCCCCGCTCTGCCAGGAGGGGTCAGCAGCGGCGCAGGAATCGGCTCCTTCCTTGGCAGAGGCTCTAGAGAAAAGAACCTGGCCCTGCAACAGCGTTCGGCTCTGGTGTTAGCGCTGAAGGAAGGCGGGGAGGAGCCCCAGGGCGAATCGCCAACCCCGGGCAGCACCTGACAACAACCCGGCTGGGGAAGCTGAGCAAGCAGAAGCGAGTGACCGTTCTCCCCTGTGCGCAGAACACCACAGCACTAAGTGGACGTGGGTAGGCGTTAGCATTTCTTCTCTATCTATACACGAATATACAGCTCAGCTGATAAATTAATACGTTTCTGCCAGAGATATGAAAAGGTTTATTTTTGTCATGTATACAGTGAATGTTTTGAGAGATATAAGGCAACTCCCTTGTCAACGATTTCACCTCAGCACTTAAGAAATGCTGAACAGTCAAGTTGACGGTAAAACAGCAGATTAGACACACATTTAATTATTTTTGTGAGAATCAGTGTTACTACAGCATGTCTGAGAACAGAATTTTCAGATGTTCTGCAGCTCTATGTTGTTGGGGGGGAGGTTTGGCTAACAGTGAAAACTTGGCAGCTTCTTTTTTATCTTAGGGCAGCCCATTGCATGGCAGGGAAACGCAGTTTGCTTGCAACAGGATTGCATTTGCTGCTAACATTGCAGGCAGTTTTGCTATTTCTTTTTAATGTTTGCCAAAAAGAAATCAAATAAACTCTAAAGCTGCTTTAAAATGAACCACACAGGCTTAGCTCTCAAAGCTTTTGCTGAGTATCTTCCAAGGACTGACTCGTCCGTAACTGCTATTCGGGCAGGCTTGTTAGTTTTTCCAGTTTACTTTCTGAAGACTTCTTTCCTTCTTACCCATTGCAAACCATGATTGAATTAGCAGATGTAAAGAAAGGGTATAAAATACTCGGGTAATGAGGCCAAATATTATGGCAGACACAGGAAATACCTGCTTGCTTTTCCCCACTTCCCAGCCAGGTCACTTGTGCACGTGCTTGTCTGTGCGTGCTCATGAGTTATTTCTCTCATCCCCACATATGCAGGAAGCTCTGGGGGAAACCTCAGGGTCAGGGACAGTGGGGATATTGATGCACACCCAGCAGAGAAAAGGTTTCAAAGGCCACTTCAGATTTATCTCTGAGCCTGATACACTCTAGCCGGCTGTTGGCATCCTGGGCTGCTGCACCTCAACTAGATTAACAGTCGTGTACTGATCCGTCAGTGATGGCACGTTCTACGTAATGCTAAATGGTTTTCTAGTCTATGTGACGGGTTCAAGAGCAAACACAAAGGGCCACGTAATTAACGTATGTGTGAATCTCACATGCTCAACACTTACAAGAGACACCAACTTGAAGCACAAATACACAAACCCTACCACGTCTTCCTCTTCTTTTACATTTCTCGTTTATTTACGGTTACAAATACACCACTCCATCTGGTTCTCAGGGTTCTAACCAAACTCCACGCTACAGGCGAAACTCCAGGTTTCGAAAAGCAGCTCAGGCCCAGTGCCCTGCTCTGCTCGTGCAAGTAAAACAGCAGCACCTCACCAGGAAAGCAGAGCTCTGGAACTGACGCTGTGGCAGGCAGGGGAAAAAGGTGCCTTTTCCCCGGGCAGTGCGGCACTAAAGCGATTCTAGCTTCTCTCACGGCAGCTGGCACAAGCCTGGCTCGCTCACACTCTAAAGCTGGCAGCAGAACATTTGCCACAAGCGATACGACCCAGTTCTAGCCACCATCATTTTCCACACAATACTCTCCTGGCTCAGGCTAATCAAAATTAAGACTCCCCCTTCATTGCATTGTTGAAACCATTTATTTTCTCTTGTGCGTCTCTTCCTCGTCCTCTGTAAGCAGTTCTCTGTCTATGGCTTTTAGCACAATGATTATCTCAGAACACGTGATTTACTTGCAGAAAGAGAAACAGTCGCAGCTCGGCTTTCACTAATGAATCTTGGACACTTTGTACAAAGTACTTTGACATTTGTTACATTATTCACAGTCTTGAGGAGGAAGGGAGGAAAGAGAAACCCATGGCTTCTGCAAATCCACTTCAGTAATGATAAAGCCATAAATAAATCCACTGTCGATGCACCATCATGAGTAACTGATTATTTTTGTTTCCGCTGTGCATTCACAGAGCTAGAGCTATGCAGACACAGATGAGAAGTGTGAATGTACAGCCTACGGGATTAGCGTGAGCAGGCGCACACTCTGCAAACAAAACAAGGACTCTTAACCCACAGGTGTCTGCCAGACCGTCCTACCCACGCCACTGACGAACGCGAGAAGCGTGTAACAGAAGGATACAAAGAGAGGAGAGAGAAAGGCCATGTCTACAATGCTGTACATGAAAGCACATCCATCCCACTGCTGTTTCCTACATTATTAACAAGTAGCTCTTTAAGGCAGAAGAGAGACATTCTGTGGATCTTGGTGCTATTGGCTCATTGCACTCACATTGTTTCAGTGGCAGAGGACGAGGTACTTTTCTTCCTGAAGCGATGTCTAAGGGTCCTAGGCGGTGCCTGCAGAAAAGCAAGATAAGTGGCATGATAGGAACTGTTTTTTCTTTCCTTAAAACTCACCCATCTTTGTGGCATCTTTGTGGTGATGATCCCATTCCAGGCATGAAGTAATGGAGAAGCAGATCCTGGTCCTGAAGATCATTGATGAATGACCAGCTGAGAATTAACCCTTATAAGGAACCTGTTGTAACCCAGGTTACAGCAACACCTTCCCCTCTGGTGCTTGGTTAGAACTGTGGCTGAAGACTGCTAATAACGTAACAGTCGAAGGAGCTGGGACAAATTGGTGCCATTTACTGGAGCTTGTGAACCAAGAGAGCGAACTGGTGGCAGGAAGCCAGCTCTGGTGCCTCCCAGCCCATCCTGCACTGTCCAACCCAGCCACAGCCCCTCTGAGGGCACAGCTTGCTGGGGCATTACAAAGCTGAAGGGGTCCCCGGGATGAAACACGCTGAGCCTGTAATTCTCATGAGGCAGAGCTTTTTTAACAGATCAGCCTCTTGCTTGGGAGACAGGCCAGACACAAGCTGCTGAAATTATTTTAGAAGCCAACTACTGCAATTCTGCCTTGCAGTCAGCTGATGCAGAGAGCTTTAAAAAGGAGCCCTGAATGCTCAGAGCAGACAGACCAACTCTATGAAATTGGTTTACTGTGATTAACCTCATTCTGCAGACTGTGGCAGAAATTAGACTAGGAAAACAAAACAAAACAAAAACAAACAAAAAACCCACCCACACACAAATTTTAAAAAGAAAGAAAATAAAAACAAAACAAACAAAAAACCACAGAGAAAAAAAAAAAACAACCAACCCAAACCAGAATCTCCTAATCTGCAGTGCATACTTCTCTCAGAAGAGCTGTGGCATGGCACAGGATCTTGCGAGCTTCATAAAAAGAACTGGTTACCAGATGTTGTGGAGGAGCACAAATCCTCAGTGTGGGAGCCTGTCACAGCATCAGGTAACACTTCTATGCCATTTACATAAATATCCAAAGCCTTGTTTTCTTTAACAGCATCAACCTATTTACCTGTTAAGGCTCTGACAGGATCTTACCATCTATAAAGCAGAAGTCTGTCATTTCCATTTTATAGGACTTTCAAATCCAAGATCATGCTGCATTTCCACACTCCTGATGCAGCAAGGTATAAATATTCCTATAGGCAAGGAACTGCAGCATGGTGAGGGCTTGTCTCCAGCTAACTCTCCATCTCTTCCAGATTGCCCAGAAACCAAGGTAGTTTCTTGTAGAGATGGGATAAATCTAACACCTCACCCTACCTTCCAAGCCTGAAAGCTCAAATCCCCTCTGCGAATCCCCAAAAGCACAACAGACCCAGCTGGGGTGGCTGCACCCAGAAGGGTACAGCTGGAGAAGAGCTGAGGAAGAAAGTTGTTATGCATGGCACTTGGGGATCCAGCACCACACCAGACTCCATAGCTGCTGGCTCTAAACCAGGAACCCTGGGACGTAGCCGGACAACTAGAGCAGTACCTCCTGCAGATGGGAGGAGGCTGCTCTTTGGGAAGCCAGATGGCTCTTAAAGCAAAGCAGCCATTAACTGCACAGTAAAGACTCTTAAATCAGGAAAAAATAGCTCAGCCTCCTTTGGGAGGCCACCACACAGCTCTGAGAGTAGCTAGAGAGGCTTCATCTTTCAGTAGCAAGAACAGAGTAGCCCAGCTTTTGGTGAGAACTGCCAGAAGAACATACAACTGCTAAGCAAACCACACTGCTCCTGCTCCCTCACAGTGAGCCAAGGGGAGGGTGGATAAAACCCATCTCCCCCATGATGGAGATCTCCCATCTTGGCTCTGCGAGCTGCTGGCTGTGGCTCCACCCCCATGCCCAGATCTGAAAGGAGTCTTTGCCTACAGCATCTCCCACAGAGGTTTTATTTCCTCCACAACAGAATGCTGTTCAAATTCTTTTGACAAACCATGGTATGAGATCTGCATCTCCTTTAGTTCTTTTGTTTCCATGAAGCAACTTAAAGCATACTTGATAAAACAGTGCCTGATTCAAAAACCTATCAAGTCATTAAGGAAGAACTCCTGATGGTTTTGGTGGAGTTTGGCTACCTGTGAACTCAAGGGAGAGGGACTGGGCTCTGAAGTGTGTGTGTTCTGACTGTGGGTGCCGGCTGTTCTCATGGCAACCACCATGCCTTGGGGGTGAGGATATGTTTTCCTCCACAGACATGAAAAATCAACTAGTGTTTGATATCTAGATCTTTTCACCCAAATATCTCCACGATACCACGTGGTTTAGAGCTAGATCCAAGTTCTGCATTCAGATTAAACTCTGAAGCCCCCTGTAACTATTATCTCCACAGGCACTAATTCAGACTTCTTTCAGGAGCTTCACGCGTGCAGGAGATTGAGGGAACTCATGGCAAGACCCACCCACGAAAGACCAGAAATCTATTGTTTGGACTCAACATTTTTAGAGCAAAGAGAGATGTTCATTCAGTTGAAGCTTCAAGGAATGTCACAGAAGGAGAAGCCTTGATAATATGGAAGTACCTCAAGGGGTTGATCCTTCTTTTTGGGCCTTTTGTTCATGGATGCACAATCCAATGAATCGTTCTCTTCATCATCTGAGAACACTGAGCCTTTTGTTTCACAATTTGCTGCAGGTGGCTTTTCATATATATTGTCCACACCTATTTAATATGGCCATTTACAGTCTAAACGTGAAGACAAAGGATGAGGAAATCAGTGATGGTTTGATTCACTCTGCCAAATGCTACCTCACTGCAAAGCCATGCATCTTCCAGGGATTAATAGACAGTAGGTTCACACATCACACTCTAGGGATAGCAGCTGTGGGGTTAGAAATCAAAAGGCTTTTGTTTATGAAGCCATTATAAGCGTTATTTAGGTTATTTTACAGAGAATTGAGACTAAATTCCCAGTTTCTGCTGTTCTGGAGGTTGACTCCTGAAAGAGATTTTGTTGTTGTTTGGGTCAGGTATAAATAAAATAGCTGCTTTCTTGAATCCACAATTTCGCCCATAGTTCTGCATCTACTGCTTTCAGGAGTGTCCTTTGGAAGACACCAAATGAGTGTTGAAGCCCTCTGGATAGTATGGAGAGCACTGTCTGGGAGACAGAGATATGAAGCACAGCAGTGCTAACAGACTTGAAGCTGAGAGAGCTGAGGCCAAGCACCCAGTCTGAGATCCGCTGAAGTTAACCAAAAGCTTCACCACTGAAGGACCCTCAGCAAGGGGGTGCGTTGCTGCAAGACCAGAGTAGGGAAAAGCTCTTCTCTGTCACTCTGGAGTAAAATTTACAGAGTATTAACTCCACTGATGGATCTGGAGGCAGATTATGGCCCCATGACTACAGAGCACTAACAGCTGTTTGGTAGCTCTTATCCTCATAATTTATGGCATGGTCTTTGTGGGACTGGTTACGTTGCACAACACAATCCATTTGCTGCCTTGAAGCCAGACAGTGAAGCAAGATGGTATTTTTAATGAACAGTCCAAAGCAAGAGGTACAGAAGAGGACACCCAGCATGACCACGCTGCCTGCATCTCCACAGACAGTTTCTTATCAGCAGGGCTGGAGCTTTCTCAGTTTAAATCATACTTAGGCTTTTTTCCTTCTGAAACATGTCAGGAGTGGAAGTATTTGCTGTTTAGATGGCATTAATCACAATTATTGGCTTTACACTTAAGGCTGTTGTGTGAACATACATAGAAATAATGCTCTGTGCTTCTTGTCTGTGAGACTCTGCTGGACCAAAGACTAAAACCGAAGAGGATTCTTAAACATGTAATACTTACTAATCTATTTAGATTTTTAAACCAAAAAAGAACTGAATTCTCCAACAGCTCTTTCAGTTGGGTAACAGCAAGACAAAGGGGAAGTGCTTTGGCTACAGCAACACCACGAGTCACAGGCAGGTCACTGGGGCTCTCTCCAGTGCCAAATTCAAGTCAGCAGCTAAATGTCCTCAGCTCTTGCGTTCAGCCCACAGGATGTGGCAGCCGCTGGAGAGAGTGGAGCACACCATCCTCTCACCTGGTGTTTTTACCCTTTTATCACCATTTGCATGGGTAGACTGGAAGACACCATTGCAGGTTTCCAGGAAAAGATGGAAGTTGACTTTTTTTCCCAGCTGTACTGGAAGTGCTGATAGTCCCATTACAGAGAGGCCCAGGGTAATGCTGAACTGGTTGGGCTTTTTTCTACATACGACAGGAGTGTTAAGACTACACTGTGGGGAGAAATAAATATTCTCTAGGCCAGCCACACGGCAAAACAGTATGGGAAAATTTTATTTTAATTACTATTTTATCCTTCCACTTGGAAGTGAGCTACTGAGGAGAAGCCTACCTTAGTTCATCTTGAATGTGGAAGCTGGTCCTTGGTGCTTCTCTAAGCCAATAAAAAATGGAGTCAAGTTTGTTTTAAATGCTGTTTGTTTGGCAAAGCCTGAACCAAGCATGGCCAGGGAAGCCAAGGACTGCCCCCAACACCAGTTTATATGACTGCTCCCAGCTGCCCTCTTCCCCAGAGATCCCTCAGATGTGGACTGCAGGCTCGACTTCAGGCAGTTTGTTTCCAGATAGTAAAATTGGGTCAGAACTTCTTTCAACGCGTCACTGAGGTTTGCACAGTGGCCCAACAATACACCTCCAGCTGTGTGTTCCTGTGAGGAGACAAGGACTTTCCCAGGGAAAAAAAAGGACTTGGAATGGGACAGGACAGAGGGGTCTTGGAGAACCAGAATTAGAGCATTCAATGACTAGAATGTGGAGACACTGGCTGCTGCTGAAGTTTGAGCACAGAGGACCAGGCAAATGTGCCCTGCTCCACTGCAAGAGGAGACAGAAGGGGCTGTCAGCCCTGACAACGCTCTCCTGAATCCCCTGTTTTTCCAGCATACACTGCTTTCTCCATTGCTATTCTCTCTCTTCAGTTGGGTGCTGGTCAAAAAAGCTATTGAGGCAGCTCTGGCACCTGCATCGTCTGTCTCCAGGGCAGTTACAGCAGAGGCACAGCCTCCTGCTGTCTCCTCTGCTCTCTCCCTCAGCCTGAGTGTCGCATCTCTGTCCTGGAGCTGCTTCCGTGAAGATCAAGGGGAGAGCCTCCAGGCTGCCACATATGGCTTCGACCCCCACAGCAGAGAGGTCTGTAAAGTCCACTGGAAGTTGGGCTGATGCCCTCTTCTCCCCTGCTCCATCTCATTGGGAATGAGGCACTGAAAACCAGCCAAATGGGAACCAGTTTTGCTTCAGCCTCAACAAACTAGAAAAGGGAAAAAGCGGGTCCATCCCAGGCCTTTCCACTACATTTCTGACCATTGATGACAGCAGATCTTGAATACCCAGGGCCCTTTCTTTAAGCCTCAGAGCAAGAAGGGAGGATTCCCTGCTCATTCTGCCTTGGAGACACCTGCGTTGTGGGCAATCCCAACCTTGTAGAGATCAGGGGTGCAACGCTTTGTACCATGTTTGTGGGAGCATTACGCTGTTGTAGGACTGGAGGCAACTCATCTCCAAAGGGTGGTTGCTGCATGAGCATCAGCTCTGAACTTGTTTTTCTTTTGTCAACAGGATCATGACAGGATAAAAACCTAATCTTCCTGAACGAGAGTGAGTGCTGTGCAGGAGAAAATGTAAAGCAGGGGATTAACCAAAATAACAAGCACTCATGTCAGGAATTAGTGAGAAAGGAGATGGAGGCTTCAAATGAATGGATGGGTTCTGGGACACCAAGGTTTGTTTCTGGAGAAGGTAAAGACTGAGAAGGAAAACATTGTCTGGGCTGACACGTCCTTCTTGAGGACAGCACTTGACCTCAGGTGCCCCCCTGTATATTCCTAAGGCCAGTCTTTAGGATATGAGGCTGTGGGGCCTCAGGCCACTATCAGATGTCCCCAAAGTGGCAGAGCCAGCAGTTCTTGCTGCTCCAGGGAAGCAGCTGCCAGCCCCAGAGACTGTGTCACAGCCAGGAGGTGGCTGTGGAAAAGCATGTTCCTTCCCCCCATCTCTCTCATCTTTGGGTGATTCTCACTCCCCATCTCAGAATGGGCTGTCTTTTGGGTGTCTCCATCTCTTACATTTATGGCTCCACACCATTGCATGGAGGGGCAGAACTGCTGCAGAAACTGGAAATGCACTGGTGTTCCAGGGCAAAAGCTCTTGCTGCCTCTTGCAAACGTCTTTTCAGTATCCACACTAGATGACACTCCTCTCTTCACTAAGTCACGACAGAATCTGATAGTAAACCATCTAAGGAAAGGGACCCCTTAATTCCAGTTCCTATCATCCCATCCTAATTCCTTCAAAGGGAATGATACAACCAACACACTGCGTGGGAAGCCCTGAAGTTGGGCATATTCCAAGTTAATACTTTACAGGGCTGGGATCTTAGCTATTAAATGCACCACAGGGAACAACCCAGCACAGACAAGGGAATGTAAGGCCAGACCGCCGTCATCTTTAACCTCTGCAATTCTACGTGAGCTAAAAAAAATCTCACTTGCAAAACTCTTTCTACAGCAACAGATAGGATTCAGTGGCAGGCTGGGGTTTTTTCAGCAATCGCTTTGATTCTATGCTGCTGTATAAATCCGGAGTAACTCCCATGGATTTTCATGAGTACAACAGAGGTCAGGACATGGCCCACTCTAACCACAGATAAGAAAATGACTTTGATTTAGATCCTCCTTAATTTGGACACAGATACAGTTACAGTGGAAATCAGGCACCTCAGCACCCTTGAGAGAAGCTGGACCCTCCCCCCCTTACTTTGATGGGAACAATTTTTCTTCCCCCCATCACTAATTCCTCAGGAGCAATGGGAAACCCACAGTCACAGACTACACAAGCCAGGAGCAAGGTGTTGTATTACTGTAATGGAAGATAAAGTCACTCCAAAGCTAAGCCTTTCCAGGGGATAATTCATATAAAGAGGTTTGCACACCGCTTAAGAAGAGCAAGAGAACAGATATTTATTATACGATGGCGATCAGCTTCTTTGCCCTGCAACAAAGATAAATTTGCCATCACTTCCAAAAGATACTGACCCCAGTCGCGTACTTCCCAACAGTACACTGCCAAACCAAGAAGTTAGGAACAGCCAATTTGACCAGCACACACTGCCCAGAAGCCACAAAACAGAGGCAGCCATCCTTTCCAAAGCTAAAGTCAAAGTGCAACCAAAGCAAACAAGTCTAATCACATCAACAAAATCATCCGTTAATGAAAACACATCCCACAAATGATTAAGTTGTTAAGTGCTAGTCTATTCCAAACACCTCAGAAGAAAACTCATGCAATCTGCAACACTTACATCAGAGTCCCATAATATTTACATAGAGAAAAGGAAAGAATAAACTGTTAGGGGAAACCATTTGGGTGTGGAGGGGGAAGGAATATCGTTTCAGAGCACAGAAATCTTCACCTTTGCTTTCATAACATCTGTGGCTCAACTGGAGTTTACTAAACACCAATTTACTGGTTTACATTTATGTTGGTAAAATGCAAATGTGATTAAGCTACTGTTTTTCTATGAAAAGTTTTCCTTCCCTGAAATATCCAAAGTAGAAAAGTACTTTCAATACCCAGAGAAACTCCCACACTGCCATTCAGAGGTACCGGTGGAAAATAATGCAAATCATCCCTGTGAAAATTTGATTCAATATTTAGCAAAAGGAACAAAATGCCCAGAGCAATGGAAAGTTGTCGTTTGTTCTTTAAGTTCAATGAGAGAAATATTAAATAAATAATTAAAAAAAAAATCCCCAGCACAAGAGCTGGAAGTAAAACTGGCTAAGAACAAAAATGAAACCACCTACACCATTTAACTGAATTAGTCCAGAGATGCATTAACAGATACATTGACGGATGCAAAGTCAATTAGGTTTTTAAGAGTACCTTCCACTGCAGTCATTTCATATGCAATCTGTAGCATACCACAAAGAAGGGCTTGGCTGCATCTCCTAAACCAATAAGGTGATTTGTCTAAAACACAATTAAGTGAATGTCCCATTAAGGTCCTCGCTGACTGTGTGTGATCTGTCACCTTGTCTTCAGGCTGACAACCACACACATGAAGAGATCCAACATTTTTTTCTTGGAGAGACTCCAGGGGCTGGCTTTATGCTGCAAATCCTTGTGGATGGCTGACAAGGTTCTGGCTTGGCTGACTGTCAGTCACTGCTGAGCTGTAGTTTTTAAGGTGTACAACTGTATCAGTCACCACGATGGAGCTCAGCCCTGCGGTGCACACTCAAAACCTAGTCCCATTCATCGCTAACGTCCTTGCGCATTTCCCACATTGACTAAGGCTCCTAATCAGCATTTTAGTCTCAAATGCCCTCTCAAATACATGCAGCCTCAACAGCTCTCCTCATACACAGCTGATTATTCAATATCTGCTAGATTGATTTATTTTCTGCAAGGATTAAAATTGCTCCTCCTTCTCAACCATGGCACAGGGCTTTGCAACAGCACCTAAGAGACATTAGTCAAGAGAACACCTCTAAAGATAGTATTTGTTACTTCTTAAATGCCAGTTCCAAGCCAGCTTGTTTAATATCGCCCAGTGTTTAAGCATTTACCAGGCACTGCCAAAAGACAAACAGAGATCCCTAGAGATTTTCACTCTGTCCTTCCTGAAGGGGAAAAATTGCTCTTACATAATTGTACCGTTGTTCCTTAATGCTGCAGCCCGACTTTCCACAGGTCGTGAACATAGAAGAGATAAATCAGAACCTTGTCTAAAGACCTGGAAGGAGTTTTGCCAGCAAAGCCCTGCCACCAAACAAGGGCAAGAGGAGCTTGCACAGAAGGTGTCAAGAAGACACAATGGAGTATATATATTGGAACACGCTTGCATTTAGTGATGCTGCCCAGAGCAAAGGAGATGAATGTCCTGAATTGTGTCAATGCTTCGTCACATGCAGACCATGAGGCCAGCTGGAGTGAGCCCATTGGGCAGGAAAGAGCTCTTCTGTGAAGCAAAGAGCTTCATTGGCAGAGAAGCCCACCACTGACGACAGTGACGAATCTGCTTCACTGGGTGAGCTCATGCTGCATTCAGCCTGGTCTTCATTTGCTGCATAAATTCACATTCCTGTGACACCTGCAGGTCATATCCTCATGAAACCACCGTGTTTTGGCCCAAACTATTTTTATTTTGTCCAATGCTTCTCTTGGGATGCCAGGGAGGGAGCAGGATGGGGAGATTTTGCTCCCACCAGCCTATGCTCTCCTAAGAGCTGGGGGGCTTCAGTGAGTCAGCCAGGGAGAGAAACAGTTGAGTTTTACCTGCAAGAGCATTAAGGCAACTGCTCCTGCCAAAAAGGCTGTATCATGGCTCTAAAACAGCCCTTCGTACTCCTGCTTGAGGCAAGGCTTGACTATCTGCCCATTTAGATTATAAACTCTTTGGAAATGAGTCCTGTTAACGATTGTACTCTGGAACTGGCTACAAAAAAGTTTACACCAAGGGAAGATGAGTGACAGTAGCTCAGGACAACTTAGTCCTTAGCTTCTTTCTTTCCCCTGCTTTTTGTGGTGTTGAATAAATAAATAAATGTGCATGCATTAGGTAGTCAGCTCTCCCAGCTACCCAAGCTGCACTTACAAAAGAGCATTTTACATGGCAGGCAATTGCCTCAGAGTGCATTAATGCATCTATTGCCTTGGAGACAGAGAAAGGGCAGCCTGTGGTGACAGAATAAACCCTCTATAAGATAGAGCCTCAGCATATCCCTAACTGGCATGGTCTAGGGGACTGAATTATCTCACAGGGGGAATAGTAAGACAAGCCACTCTGAAAGACAGAGCATGCAATTTAAAGCAGATCGACATGAGTTTAGGCCCAATTTGTAAACATACTGGATTGATTACTACTTCAGCATCATTAAATGACTTTCCTAAGCTTAACTCATGACTATTAAGCACTTAAGGATTCAGTGATTCTTTTTATAAACAACACTTTGAAGTCAAATCCATAAAACTGATTTAGGTTAAAATTAGAAGGGTGCTAATAGAATGCACTGAGAATACAAGTGTTTCATGATTGCTTAAACAGGTACCACCTTCAGTGGGCTTCAGTGGGCACAGTGGCACACTCACCCCAAATGTGCTAGTGCCAAGAACAGGTAAAGGACAACAGGGAGGGTGACAAACCAAAGACAAGGGGTGGTCTGGGAGCTGCGCAGCGTGCAAGGCACAGCGTCAAGCTGGGATCCCCAGCCTGCAAGCACCGATGCTGTGCAGCACGTCAGGTGCGAGGCAGCGGGGACAAAGAGCTGGCTGCAGCACGATGGCAGCACTGTGATACTTCAGTCCCTCCACTGGCATCCTCAGGTGGATTTCAGTGTGACAAATAAACAAGAAGTACATGAGATGAATGGTAAAGGCATTATGAAGGTCTTTTTCTTCCACCAACATGAGACGCTGCCGGTCTGGATTTCTTCTTGCTCCCTAGACAAGCTGCTTGGCAGCCCCATCCTCTGGCATGCCCAGATCAGAGGCCTCCCCCTCCTTTCATCTGCCACTGGGACAAAATGCAGAAGTGATACAGCTCAGCTCTTAGCAACCTAACTAATGGGCACAGCATTGAAAAGACCACCAGCAGCTACACCGTTCACTACACTCCTAAGTTTGTAAACACAGTGAACGCTGTGGAGAGTGGGGATGTTCTTCAAAGACAGCTCTAGCACAGACTGAAGCTGGGAGAGGCTGTTCAACCCTATTTTGTCAGGCCAGGGTCTGCTACTGGGCTTTGCTGTATACCCTGCACATCCCAAACACAAGTTTCCTCCCCACCAACGGAGAAACACGAGCCAATCCTTAGGGAACAGAGCAAAGCAGGGCTGAGTCTGAGGGAGATTTGCTCTTGCTGTGTTCCCAGTGGTTTTACACCAGCGTTGGGGAATACAGGGCAGAGAATCACAGAATTACCTAGACTGGAGAAGACCAATTGGTCTTTGCTCCAATTCATTAATGACAAGAGTCCAATCATTAACTAACACTGACAAGTCCTTGTCTAAACCATATCCCTCAGCACTATGTCTACACAATTCTTAAATACCTGCAGGGATGGGGACTCCACCCCTGCCCTGGGCAAGCTGTTCCAGTGCCCGACAACCTGTTGGGTAAAGAAATTCTTCCTAATATCTAAACTAAACTTCCCTTGGCACAACTTAACACCATTTCCTCTTGTTCTCTCACTTGTTACTTGATTGAGCAGACCAGCACCCACCTCAGTACAACCTCCTTTCTGGGAGTTGTTGAGAGTGAGAAGGTGTCCCCTTGAACTTCCTTTTCCCCCAGCTGAACAACCCCAGTTCCCTCAGCCACTCCCCATAAGACACGTACTCTAGACCCTTCCCCAGCTTTGTTACACTGAAGAAAAGTTACATTGGTGCAGCAAGGACAGTGGCAAATCCTCTAAAACAGAAAGGACCGAGGCTTTTCTCCAGAGAAACACTCCCCAGCCTTGGGTAACACAGGTCAGTAAGGTGAGAAGCACCACAACCCCTGCCATCAGCACACACAGAGCTCGCAAACTCGCCCGTGGCCTGGCCTTCCCCTGGTTTGTTTCCCTGGTGTTAGGAAACCCAGTGAGTACAAGCGGCAGGAATAAGCCAGGCCGGGGAACTCAGCCATGCCCAACAAGGACGCGGGAAATCCAGCACTCACCTCTGAGGAGTCGGCACACTGAGCAACACGTGCACACTGAAAGAGGAGCTGAGCGTTAGAAACTCATCAGGCAAAGCTACAACCACTCAGGAAACATCATTTTTTGCATAATTATTGAGGTGGACTTCATGGCCCCCGTGTGCATTAGGAGGGGATGGTCTCTATTCACCAGCACAGAGCACAGACAAGGAATGTGCCTCACCCCCGGCTCTGTGCCTAATGGGTGTTAAGGCTGGGATTACGTACAGAGCTCCCTGGCTCTGTTCTCAGATCACTAAACAGAAATAACTTCTGGCCAGAGGGCCCCAGCAGTGTGGATAAGCAGTGGGGAATGCAGTGCAGAAGGCTGGATGGTAATAAACCCAGTGTGCAGTACTGGGGCTTGTATTGCTGCATGCTTGGATTTTTTTTTCAGTAGATTTAGACTCCTACAAGCACTGGTGCAGCCATTCACACATCTTCCAAGAGAAAAACTCTCCACAGATCCCCGATCTTCCTAAATCAGGAAGATGCTGAGGAGTCCTGCAGGAATTATATTTTGGTGGAATTGCTGTAGGAATGGAAGCAGCCAAAGGAACTGCTTTGCACCCTCCAGTACAAGTGCAGCTGATTCACTGCTGTTCATAAAAGCGTAACTTTACAGTTTCATCTGGTGGGTAACTCGTGTTCCAGGAAACAGCCTAGAAATAATTTCCAGTTTGAGCCTTCCAATTTAACCCTCACAGTGGCATCAATATCTCCAGACTAAAAAGCTTTTGAAGAGGAAATAAAAAAAATAAGGTTTAAGCTTTGAGTGATTTCTTTGGTCATCATTATCCTGCACTGCAGACACTGAAAGTTCTTCCATAGTTTCAAAATAGTTTTAAACCAGCATAAACCAGTGCTGCTGCTGAAGGCAGATACTCCATTGCCTCTCACGCTCTGGCCTCCACCTTCCCTCTCCCATCGCTGATGTCTGGGCTGCTGCTGGATGTGACCCAGGTTAAGAGCAACCTGGAAGCAAGGAAGAGTAACTTGAACCAGCTCTCTGACAGGGGTCAGCATATAAAGATAACTTTTAAACATGCCCAAGGGAAAGGACAGTATGGAGCAGAACTGAGCAGCTGGGTCATACCCTTCCAATGGGAGTTCTGGCTCACATTGGCTGGCTGCTGCCATGAAACTATGGCAGATGAGTCCCAACCCATCCCAAAAGATCTGCCGTGGGTTTAGCCTCTGATTTTACATGGAAAGTAGCCGATCACAATTTTATGACCGTTTATTCTCTGAGAGCTCATACAACATAACATGTTGTTCTTATACATCTTTCTGGATTTTTTCTGGTTGGTGGGAACTGAGCCATCCAGACATATCCTGAATGCCGATATTCCCCCATCTTTGTTCCATCCTGCAAGCTTTCAGCACTTAAGTGTAAACCCAAGAAACAGTCTTGACTGTCTCCTGCCCAGAGAAGCGGAGAGTATCAGAAAGCACACTGCTCTTTTCTGCTTTGAAATCATTCCAGCTGAGAATGATCCCTGCCTGGGGTAAGCTCAAGCAGAAAGGGCTCTCGGTCTGGGCAATACAGAGGGTGGCTCCGTGATCCTCTGGCTCAGACGGTGTCAGCTCTGGACACTGACTGTCCCAGGATGCAATGCAAACCTCCTGGTGCTGAGCTATGTCCCACTGACTGACCCAGAAGCAGTATCTAGCCCACACTGGAGGTTTCCATTGACACATCAACAACTGTGAGACGTGTTTGCATCAGCTACGGGATTGAGCTTTGTGGAACAGTGGCCAATATCCCACTCCACAAGTCACATCTGTCACTCACCAGGCATTGCAAGGCAACAAGTTTTATCTGCACTGTCCAGAATGCTTTTAATACTGTAAGGTTAAGAAGTGCAAAAGCTCCTCACTATTCACATCCGTATGTGGATTGTTACTGGACATTTGCCAGAACAACAGGATCGCCTTGAAAAATATTTGGGAAATGTTATTCTGGAGCTTCCAGTTTTCCATAATGACGAGTAGCCACATGACATTTACAGTTCCCAAAGGAAAGGGGCAGTTCTGTCTGTGGAAGAAGCACAGGTTGGAACATGCATCGAAGCTAAAATATCATCAGGGTGCCAGACGCTAAATTAAGAAATACTGAAGTAAGAGTGAAGTGAAGGATCAGACACAGAGAGAGGACAGGTGGTGGGCCTGCTACATGCAGCAAAGGAACCGTCGTGTTTCCTGGGGATGTGTCAGAGGAAGGTGCACACGCTTCACGGGAGCCGTGGTGGTGCCTCACGTAATGTGCCATGCGTGAGCTCGGCAGCCACACGCAAATCGCGGCACATCAGCCACTGCCCCTTCATGTTGCCTGCGTGTGGCTTTTGATGGGCATGAGGAGGAGAGGAAGGGTCTTTCTCTGGGATGGGTGTGAATACACCTGGAGCCCACTATACGCTGAGCTATCCTGCTCCTGCAGGAGGCCATCCACACAAGTGGGATGGTTCGAAGTATAGCGGGCACCACTGAAAGACAGCAAAGACAGCAAAAAGTAGAGGTAAAAAAAAAAGCAGCAAAAGGTAGAGAAAAAGGAGTCGTTCCTCTTGTCCCAAAGGCAGCTCTTGCGTATTTTGTTTCTTGGCCTCATAAGACACTCCTCAGCAGGCAAAAATAAACCTTTGCTGTGTCCACATGTGGTTGTTACTAAATGCCAAGCTCTTCACACAGTGCTTTGTGTCAGAAAGGATTCAGGGAGTCACAAATGCATCTAAGCAGCACCACTCATTTCATAAAAGTAACAGCAATGGAAATGAAATGAGCTGAGGGGTCATTTAATGTAGCCTGAGTACAGTGTGGTCCTGCAGCCAGCTTTTGGCCACAGACAAACCCCACCAGTGTCATGGGGGTCTTTTCACAGGTATCAGAGGGCTTGGAAACATGCCCAAGAGATGCGATACCAGAATCTGAACCACTCTTTGTGCTCACAGAGGAATGGAGGCCTCACCTGTGCTGAGTACAGGGGGAGAATTACATCCCTAGAGCTGCTGGCCACACTGTTCCTTATACAAGCCAAGATGCCACTGGCCTTCTGTGCCACCTGGGCACACTGCTGACTCGTGTTCAGAGGATACAGTTAAAAATTGAGAAGCAAAGATAAGCACATAATTTATAACTGCTAAGCACATAATAAACTGGTCTGAAACCAGGATAACAAGAATGGAAGGCCCTTAAGGCTAAAGGACAGGATGACCTCGAAGGTTAAAATAATCAGAAACAAGACACAGTAATTAAGAGCAGTATCTAAAGACAGTAAAATTCTGTCAAGCTTTGTAGATAATGTCTCATCATGGCTTCTTTACATAAACTAGAGACAGATTTGGACAAAGATCAAAACATCGAGGTGTCATCTACATAACCTGTGGTGATTTCAGTACTAAAATCCACACCTCTAGGAGGAGAATTTAAATATAAATGTAGGACCACCTTAGTAAAATGAATTAGGTAATAGGATAATGAATTAGGTAATTGATGGAGCACATGTACAAAGATTTGTTTGATGTAAAATCATGTAACCAATGATCTATCATTTCTTTGTTATTTGTACTGTATATAAACTGCTGCTGTTCGAGGACTGGACTTGTGATTTAGCACCTAGCACCCATTTCTCCAGAGCCAAAATAAATCAAATATCTTGACTCTGTCTGTCAGTTGGCTTCGCACACCTGGTAGATGACCTTTTCTTTTGTGGGGACTATAAATCCACAGACAGAACTTTTCCACAGGTATTTTACATGCTATAATCACTGAAATAAGGTGTACAGGAAAGCCACATAAGAAATCTTCTAAGTTATTGACCTTAAAATACACAAGCATCTTCTACGACATATGGCTTTCAAGACCTGGGCCTGGGAAGTACAAATTGTTCTGTTTTTTAGCCAGGCTTAGGAACAAAGGTACACGCCAGGTTACACCAGTATTTTGCAATAAAGTGGGGTGTGAATTCATGTGCCCTAACTGACAGTCTTGTCTCCTAACCACCTCACTGCCACTTCTTTAAATACAGGACCCCTTCCTTCACACCTTCCTAAATGCCTCCAGAAAGCAAGATTTCTACTCTGACCAAGAGTACAATGTTTGCAGTCCCTGCCCCACTCTCTATTAATGTTCTTAAAGTCATTTTAAAGTAATGTTCTTAAAGTCATCTTAAACCCAGCTACTGCTGTCAGGCCTTCTAACACCGGGTGGCTTCTGAGACATTTCAAAAGAAAGGAAAGGTCTTCAGCTGAGTCATCCTCATGTCAGACAGACAATCCAGGATATATCTGCTGACTCCTTCTGATATCAGACTAAGTCCTATTATCTCTAAAACAGAAATATAAAGAGAAGTCTAATGCTTCTGTGAGACAGTGGAGACTACTGACACGGGCATCTGTGTTATCTGAGGGCTCTGGGACGGGAAAAACAGCTGTCTGACAGCTGTTCTATAGTCACTGCTCATGCACATACTCATATATGTATATATTATGTGTAGAAATAGCATACTAGCAGGCAGTAGCAAATTCTGTCTGTCCCTTGCTTATGTGCAACATTCCAACTAAAGAAATACGGAAGGTGGAGTTATGGGACCATGTCTGGGCTTGGTGTGCCTAGAACAGCATTGTCTCACTCTGAATCTGCCCCTCGGGACGTGACACAATCTGGATGATAAATCACACTCTTCCATACACACACCAGTTACAGCTGATAGAATCACAGAATTGTTTTGGCTGGAAGAGACCTTCAAGATCATCAAGTCCAACTATTAACCCAGCACTGTCAGGTCACCACTGAACCATGTCCCTCAGTGATCAGTTTGCCCCTCTAGACATTCTGACTACAGACATATTTGTGCTCACAGAAAACAGCATAAGGACTGGGGAGACCAGGACCACATCTTTCACTTAATCTGATTAAAAGTGAAAGTGAAACTGTGGCTGTATTCTTTCACACAGCAAGATGCCACCATCTGTGGGTGAAATCACTCTCTAGAGCTGCCTCTCCCTATTGTCTGGGGGGGATGGAGAAGGGGCCTGCAAGCAAGCTCCTAGATTAGGGACCTCAATGAAACCACTAAGTGAGAAGGGGCAGACAGAAGTTGAGGATACAAGACCTTACATAAACAGAATAAAACCACCATGCACCCAACACTAGCTATTTCAGTTTACCTATAAAGAGAATTTATTCAACAAATGATGTTAAATAATAATAAAAAAAAAGGCAGAGAAGTCTGTGAGCTGTAATTCTCAGAATTTGTAAAGTGCTTGAATGATACTCTTCAGCAAGCACAAGACATTTCTAAGACATTCCAAAACCAAAGCAAACTAGAAGGGGTAGCAACCTACACAGGCTGGACACACGGGCTTGAAAGTGAACGTTTGCACAGACCTCAACACACACAAGCTGAAAATGCTAAATTCCTAACTTGCCAGCATATGTTTCACAAGCTACCAAATGCAACATGCCTGCAACTTTTTCTGTGGCTTCTCATCACAGCAGTTGAGTTGCATGATCTTTAGAGATATTTGGGAATCCCAGAAGCCAGCTGGAACTCCCTGCTCAGGATAGCCCTTCATGTCTCAATTTTTGAGATCTAACCTGCAAAGCTATCTCCAACTAAATGTTTTGGATCTGGGCTTGCAAGGATTTCTTTAACCAAAACTGAAATAATTTTTTTAACTGAATCCTCAGGGATGGACCTTTGTTCCTTCAGAATTTGAAACCAAACCATTGCCTTTCAGAGAGACTTATTTTCGATAGTGGTGCTTATGCAGACATCTTTCCTGTCATAAACAGCTGTCAGATCTTGGGCTTTGCTCCTAGAAGGGTTTTATATAGGTTTTATTTTTCAGTAGGCTTCATCAGCGATAAAGTTCTGGAACTACAACTGTCAAGTGTTGTAACAGCTACTGTACTGTTTAGAAGAAGTACAAGTGGGCCTAATTTAAACCAGATACCCATTAGAACTCGCATTTCTGTTTAGATGACACGAGAGAGAGGCTGTATCACCATATGGGGGCTTTGATGATAATAACGACCCTTGCCCACTACTGGGCATTCTCACCCCCTCTTTTTGCACTTCCATTAGCCCCTGTCATTGAAAACCCACCGCACAGCTGGCAGCCCCCAGTCCAAAGCCTAACGTTTCAGCTCAAACTGCAAGGACTGATGCTGGCTCCATTGAGTGCTTAAGTCCTGTCCTTGGTATCAGCCAGGAATAGTAACCATCAAATGATGATATTGTTTTCTCTCTCGAGTGCCAAGAGACTCAACAGCATGTCTGTGTCCTGTGAATATCTGGTATGTGCTGCCTGCAGCGTCTGTTTCTATTCGTTCCTGCCAACTGCATGAATTCATTTGACTGCACGATATTCCAGACAACACAGCACCGAAAATAACGCTGGCACTTACCTGAGCTGCCGGTGCCTTCTGATGCACTTCTGGATGTTTTTGGCTGGCTCTGTTTGCTACTTGTTCGTACAGTGACCGAAGGAGGAACAGTGCTGCTGCTGTCTCCACGAATCGTCGAGAGATCCTGCATGCTAAAGCTCCTTAGTCTCTCAGACAGGGCCCCCTGTCCCTAGTTAAACAAGCAAGCAAATAACACACATAAAAATTAAATTCAACAGTGTATTTTGAACCTTTCTTCTCCCCTGCTCATTGAAATCCATCAGGGTGATATGAAAAGAAAAATTGCCTGGTCCAGTAACCTAGAGAGGACAAAAATTGAGTTGTTGAAAGCATCATTTGTCTCTCTTTGCTCTTCCTTTTGCAGTGGTTCTGTTCACAAAGTCAATCAGAGACTGCGAGCGTCTCTGATTCTTCAATGCAGTCATTTTAGCTCAGAGCAGCTTTGGCCACATCTAAAGCAGCAGGATATTGTATCTTTCTAGCAGGTACTTCTCTTCATTAGGATCTGAATCAAATAGGTGCTTGGCTTCAGAAACACAATTAAATGATCTGCATCAAATAACTCCCTTTTAAGGTTAATCATCAATGATGATATTCACCCAGCCGTCCTCAGTCACACAGAATTTCTAGAGCACAGAAAAACTGAAATTTCAAAGTAATAAAAACTTATTGTTAAATGCAAATAAAAATTCCAATCATTTTTTTCATTCAGCTTTAGAAAGAAATAAATACAATATTTTTATTTCTTTTTAGACATTATACTTTTGAGAGCTATTCAACCAGGCAACAAACATATTCCTTGGTAAAAGGAATTTCTTTGTAAAAGATGGGTTGGTTAAAAGACACCTTTCAGTACAACTATATCCCATCATAAAGTTGACTCTCTGAATTCTGTAAGCCTCATACTACACCACTGTCATGAAGTAATAATGCCAGGAAAAAAAAAACCAACATCAGTACAGAACATATCCATCTTTCTCTATTGACTACATTAAGTGATGTTCAGAATACGAACAGCATTTAAAAGTACATTTAGGTTTTAACATTTTGTTTGAGGGGGCAGAGGGGAGTCTGGAAGGTATTTCATAGCATATAGTCCTGAAAAAACACTGCAATAAATACAGAGCCTGACTCGAAAATTATTTCTGCTGGTGTAAATTAGGAAAGATTTAATGGATGCTTTGACTGAAGTGAAATCAGAAAGATGGCAAACAACAGCAAATATTGCCCAGTTTAACAAAAAATGGCCAGATAAGGCGTGTCACGGCAATTCACACACCGCCTTCGCCTATACTTGTATTTGCCAAAGCACTGAACAGGGTGAAGCACGGCCTGACCACGGCCCCAGGGCTCTGGGCTGGACCAGAATTCATCACTGCTCCCTTCTGGGCTGCAGATTTGAGCATCCTGCCCACAAAAACGCGGTGCAGGTGAGGAGCCAATGGCCAGCATACTCTGGTGCTGGCCTGGCAAAGAACAGGGACTCCTCCTACCCTCTGTGATCAAAGGCAAGACTGGACACAGTCCTTGCTAAAGCAGTTACGCAACACTGCCTGTCCTAGTGCACTGGCACTGACCCATCAGGAAGGCAACGCATCCGTTTACTTACAAGTACCGATTTACCAACATTGTTTCAGAGCTTTCACACACACAGTAATAGAAAATGGGTGTCTCTACCCCATATACACTCCTTAACACCTCACTTTTACAGACTGCAAGTACAAAGGCGTCAAGTGCTTATAACCACAGTCACTGTGACAGCCTGCACTTTCTGCATTCCAGAAAATTGCTAGATCAGTAATCACCCAACTTTTCAGCCTGAAGCTTTTCAGACAAGAAAAAATGGGTTCAGACTTCCTTCTCAATGCCATAGCTTACTGATTTAACCACTGTCAGGCTACACCTTCTGGACTACAGCACTTCTCTGTGTTGGCAAGAAGCAAACAGCACACGAAGGTAACTTCTTCAATGCTGAGCCAAAGCAACATCCATAGATATATCCGTCATCTCAATAAAATTGAGCTGTCCTTTGTAGGGCAGAGTCAGCTGGTGGAGCTATCCAGGAACCTGGACTGGGATGTTTCTCTTTATTTTACTGATTATATGGTTTCTCAAGATGTCTCTATACATGCTGAGTTTGGCAGCATTTTGTATTAAGCTTTTCTGCAGACTTGCAGAGAAGTCTCCACACACCCACCATGCTCTTTCTGCAGACTTAACTTTTGCTCTCTCATTAACTCATTCTATTTTGTAAAGTATTTTAAATGGATGGAGGTTTTTGGCTTCTGTAGCAAGACATACGATTTTGCTCATTTTATAGGCTTGGTGCTGGAGTCCTGAGAACTGATGTTTTGCTAAAATCTCACCTCTGCCATCTCGCTCTCCAACCTGACACAAGAATTGATGCTTGAATTGTGGCTACTCCTGCCAATGCCTGAGCCACTCTTGGGTCATGTTCTCACTCCAAGAGGCATCTCAAGTTATTCCACTTAGGCTGGTCTATGACTGCAACTGTCACTAGGCTGGTATACTGGAGTCTCCTTGCTTGACTGCTTAGCTGGGATTGATCTCAGCCACCCAAGAGCTCAAGGCAGTGAAGTTCTGGATGAGTCTTGCAGCTTGCACTGAACTCCTGCACAGCCAACCTATTCTCAGGATCTAATTTAAAGCTACCACAAGCCATCCTACCTTGCCATGGGACTACGCCAGACAGATCCCCAGTGAGAGGAAGCCGAGAGTAATCAGACCACTAAATACTATTTTGCTGTTGCAGACTGACCAGACCAGCAAAACTGGAGGGTTAGCAATTGATGAGCTGCTGTAACCTGAGTGCTGGATTCCTCCCGCACCACCAGCTCAAGTGTCAGCAGTACTCAAGGTTTTAACCTCCTCTCAGCTGCCCTGCTCAGCCAGCTAACCCAAATACCATTTCATTTCCAGCGAGTGATTTATGTATGTGGACACACATCAGATTAGAGGCAAGATGCGTGCGTCAGACCAGCCTGTCAGGGGAAAGGACAACCTTTGGCATTGAAAATGAAGAAGATCTGTTCATATTCCTGCATTGCAACTTGTGATATAGTGATCAAAGGTCCCAGAGAGAGCTTTGAAACAAGGGCTTGATATGTGCCTGTTGTCTGGGGGTATGTTATATGAGCATATAACACCCAACCACAGTTGTAAACACATTGTCCCAGCAGCTGTGCTAAACAATTGGACTTTCTCCAGAAACACACACACAAAAAAAATAATTGTCTTTTCTTGGTTGTTTTTCATTTGTTTGTTTAATTTAACCTGAGCTTATAACAACAAAGATAAAGGTTTCTCATCACACAGATAACAGCAAAACATTACTGTTCCTACCATTCCAAGAAAGTTTGCCCAGATCTTGGAAAAGGCAAGAATAGCAAAGGCCTCGCCCGAGTGAGGACACTGGACATGTGTGAAAGCCTGCTGACTTACAGGTTTTTTTCTTTCAAATTCTTGCAGCTTTGGACTTTGTAGGGATAGACTTAATTCCTTCAAGGGCACAACATAACACTCACAATTCTTTCCCAATTTTCACATTTCTACCTGAACCCAAAGAAAACATGACAGAAATTATGATTACAACAGACTCAGGATGGGTTTCAGAATAAAATGAAAAATTATATTCCCAACCTTAAATTCCCTCTCAGATAGGAAGTCACAAACATTTGAAAAGCCATCACTGTGAGTGTTTGCACTGCTGTAGTTATGTTTTAGCAGTACAGACTTTATCCAGCTGCAACACCTATTATTCCACAATAAGATTTATCATTAATTAAAAACAGAAAAAAAAAAAAAGGTTTATTTCATAACAGAATAGATTTAGCACAGCACACACCTTGGGCTGTGTTTGATTAAAGCAATCCTGGAAGATGAAGAACAGCTCATTTGTGGATTTTTGTTTACCATCTTGGCTGTGACCACACAAATGCCCTCCCAGCTGCTATGGACATGGGAGGTGTCCCAGGAATTTCAGCACACCATGTGTCTGCACAGAGAGAAGATCCAGGCCCTCAAGCTATGTCTACACCAAAGGCCAGAGGGATGTGTGCAGCATGTCCACACTGATCTGGGCTGGTTTCATCCTAGAGAGTGTGACAGCAGTAACATCATGACAGTAGCTGTGGTAACAGCGTTTCACTGTGACAACAGCAACAAAGCGTGCTGGTATTCCACCACCTTTTGGAAATGGGGACTGGGAGGCCTATGGAACTGTGGATGACACCACTTCTCCCCCTTTCCCCTTGCTGAACTGCTCTGTCAGGAAGATTGTGCTGGTAATATGGGACCTGTATTTTGGGGACTTCATCTCCTTGTACAGGACACAAGCATGAAGTGGTGCTGGAAGACTGAGCCTTGCTCTCCTTGGGCACAAGTCTGCCTGCCCAGACTCAACTTCTACCTCATCTAGCTTCTCCTAGGACACAAACTGTCCCCATAAGCATGGCATTTCTGTTCCAGTAGACAGTCATGTCTACTGGATGGTGAGGATTTGGTAGATGGTGAGGATTTGGTGGCAACAAGTGAGAGCAGGTGTCTCTGTCCCTTGTCACTATAGTGTACCTGCTGCCAAATTCATCTGATCTTCTCACCCATAGGGAAGTTCACCCACAGGTGAAGGTATGGCACAATCTGAAAGCAGACCTGCTCAGGTGTCCCTTGCCTTTTCTCCCAGGATCTACCAGCCTTGCTAGGTCCATACATGAGACACCTCTTTCTTTACAGAGGCAAAAGGCCAGGCTGGGGCAGGACTTGGTGCTACTGAGTAAAAGAAAAGACGAATACTAAAGAAGATACAGTAATATCACGCCCCAGTAACTATCACTTGGTATCAACCTTATTTAGATTCATGACACTGCCAATGAACAGTATTAGGGCATCATCCATCAGAGGTGGACATTTAAGCTGCAGAAGCTCATGTGTGATTCTAAGGGAAGTTAAGGCTCCCATCTATGTGGCATAATCATCAACCTGAAACCAATTTAGGCACATTTACCCACTCAGGTCAAAATCACAATTGTAGCACAGGCAAACCTTACTTACACCTAGCACATTCTCGCCTTCTGCTTTAAAGAGTAGGAAAAAACAGTATGAAAATACTGAGCTTTCAAAGGCAGCTAACCTGCAAACTGCCTTCCTCTAAATGTCACAGGCATCATCATCTCCAGAAACAAACATTAACCTCTGTGGGCCCAGAGCACAAACACTGAGGCAACCAGGATTTGCTCAGAAGGATCAGAAGTCTCTGTCCTTTCCAAAACCTTAAGTGGGTATTGCAACAGGCACCGCAAAAGGCATTCCATCAGAAACATCTGGAATTGTCTTAATTATTTTGCCTCTCTACAATTAATATCTCCATTCACATTTGAAGTAAAACTTTTTAGGAGATGGATTTACAAGTCTGGAAAAACTTGTTTGGATACTGGTTTGTATCCAGTGGAATCATTCATTTAAATTACTCCACCTATGAAGGTAGCTTTACATAGGCTCTAGGGAAATAAAATTAGGCACATAATTTAAAAATCTGCAATTTATAGAGCATTAAATATAATAAAAATAAATTAAATATAAACACACAACACCGTCTAGATTTTATCATGCCTTCAGTCTGACAATCTGAAAGAATTCTGTAGACTAATGTCTAAATAATTTTAGGCTTCAAAATATTTCTAATACCTACAAATTCCATTTTGCAGCTGTGGAAACTATAACACAGAACAATGAAGTGGCACAAATCAGGACTCAAAAGACATCAAGTCATAAAAGTTTTTAATATGATCAGTGTTAATACAGGATGGCACCTTCTGGCTCTTTGCATCTTAGGATCAGTAGTTAATGGACAGGCAAGGGAACACTAAGTCACACTCACTGCACTTCCAGCCCAATCCTAAACCTGTTACTGTTCTATTTGTGCTGTGACTTTGGTTAGCAGCTCTCTTCCATGCCAGCAGACATGTCTGCATGCACGTTACAGCCTCCATCCTGCAGACACCCTCTACAAGGTGTGGTGGATGTTTCTAGGCTGTCAGTTATCACAGAAGGCCTTCCCCAACCACACCTATCCGAAAATGCTGGCTGAGATGTGTCTTCACTTCCAAGCCAAGTCCCAGCCTCACTAGCTCCGCAACCACCCCAGCCACCCTAATGGCAACACAGCAGTGGGGGAGAGAGAGGCTCCCGTTAGCCATTAGCAGGAAACAACAGCAAACACAGCAGCTTGGCCAATGCAGTAGCAACCACCTGAGTTAGATGGGTTTTCCACGTACAAAGTTCCCTGCCTGGCTGCTGGAGTCCTGATTGCCAGCAGAGGACTTGGAAGGCCTTTTGCTGATGAGATCAAAGACAGGCTTTAAAAGCTCAGCACGCAGGATCTACTCACTGGAAGCAGAGCAGACAGCATCTGGCCTCGGACCAGTCTCATCTGAAGACAGTTCAAACTAGTCTAATGGGGAGGCAAACGTTAGTTAGGGGTTAGTATCAGCACTCAGCAGATTACCTGCCCTTTTTTCTGGTCCAAATACAAGTGCAAATGAAGTAGCTGAGAGACCTAGCAAGGGAAAAAAAGAAAGCCATTGTGGCAACACACAAACGCTTTGAGAATAAGGTCTATTTGAAGCATAAGTAATCGAGATGAGACATGAGCATGACAATGGGCACCATGTGCAGGGACTCACATACACATAAAAGCAGAGACACCCACCTGTGGACTACACCTCTGAACGTAGATTCTCCCTTCCTCAGCTTTCCCAGAGAGATGGAGAAAGCACTCCACAACCCCAGCTGACAGGGTGTTACCTAGCAAGCATGTTTAAAGAGTAAAGCAAATGATAAACACAATGGGGCTGCCACTCTACCCCTTGCACTTGATCGGTGTTTCCCACTGGAGAAACCCCAGTGTCTGGCCACCTCTGTAATCCAGACTTAAGATCATTAAGAACAGACTGCATTTATGACTAATTTAGGCACAGGATTAGGTGAGGGACACATGGCAGTCCTTTTAGTCCTGGTGACCGAAAGGTCTTCTGAGAAGTAGAGTAACGCTGGGGAATTATTGATGGCAGTGAATGGAAATCTGCACGCAGAAGCATTACCTGGTCTGGCTGCAGGCAGGTCCTGCTAAGAGCAAAACCATCAGCTTCGTGCTGTGAGCACAGGCCCGAGGGAGGGAGGAAACTGCTTCTGCCACCTTATGAACACAAGTATCTTACAAGCAACATCCTTACGGCCAGGGTCTGCATGCTGTGCCTAGCCTGGAACAGCCACCCGGTTTGGAGATGTCAGACAGTATTAAAGACTCAAAGGGAAACCAGCTGACGTTAATGTTGATGATGGAAACTTGATTCCATCCACCCTTTTTGTTTGTGCAGTCCATTTCCTCTCCTGGGAACTGTTTGTTATTGTCTCTCCCTGCCTGGTCTCTCCTATAAATGCATTGTTTGATTCTGCTGTCTGGTGCATTCGCTGGCTACTGGCTGCTTCTTGGAGACACCAACAGAAGAGCCAACAAGAGAGAAAAACTGGAAACAGCCACCTGGGTTGTAGCTCAAACAGCTATAAACAGACGGGGTTTTATCGATTTGAGAAAAACAGATTCTCAAAGACATCAGAATGAAGTCTACGTCATAGCATGGCAGGCACAGGTCATAAAATACTGTGATCAGTGATAGGATACCATATGTTTCAAGAAAGCCATTTGTTGTTTCTCTTTATTAGTTCAACACAGCTCAGCCATGAGATCCTCCAAAGGAAGCTCCTTTCAAAAGCAGAGTGCTCAGCTCTTCTGAGATAACACCACCAGGTCCCCAGAGGCTTCCCAAATTGCAGACTCTAAATCACTCCTGATTTCTGCAGCTTTTGGCCATATTAACAGACCAGGGCACACAGTGTGGCCATTACAGATGCAGTACTAAGCAGATTGGTCAGAGCTGTCCTCTGATACACTCGGTAAGCGAAGAAATGCTCTCACTCCAAGCAGTGGGATCTAATCACTACAAAGAGGCTTCACTCAGCATCTTAAAGGAAAGGATGCTCCCCATCCCCTGCCTCCCTCTTTTTCAGTTCAAGGGCAGTTCCCCACTATCATGCCACAGAAGGCAGCATCTCTCTCCCACAAAAGTCTTTTTTCTCCAAATTCACACAATAAATAGGTCTCAAATCTCAAGGAAAATGAGGGATCTACATATCAACTTCTGGGCAGTTGCACTGGCTACACCAGCCAGATACTAGAAGTGAGTGAGAAGATGCTGTTTGACTAGAGAGGATAAAATCTAAATCAGCGGCAGCATTTTCCTTCCAGTGCCCTGGTTTAAAAAACAGCAAACACACTGGGAAACTTCTTGGGCTAAGGGACCCTAAACTGGCAGTGCTGCGACCCCCCCAGGGGGTGGTGAACCCAAAGATGGAAATGGAAGTGCCAATGCCAGACCAGACAGGTGGTTGTGAGCTGAAGCAGTTTGGGAACTGCTGATGCTGCACTTCTGAGTATTTAGAGGTAGATGAGCATAATGAAACCCTCCCACTTTTGTCTGCATGCCTGGTCCTTTTAACCAGTAAGCAGAGTGATTGCTGGCTCTGGCAGCACTGCAAGCCATATTTCTCCATGCATGAAAAGCTCCTGGACTGTTTCTCAGACTTATTAGGCACAAAAGGGCTTTTCATCGTCACCAGTCATGCATGCCTGCTCCCTCCACCTCATTTATCATCTCCTGCCAAGGCACTGCGCCCACTGCCAGCAGCATGCTGGGCCCCACTCCCCTTCCTAAAGGCAGCCTGTACCAAGGAGAATGCAACAGGCCACAGCACCAGCTGCTGTGCAAACAGTCCCTGCCCTATCCATGGGAGGGCAGAAGAAGGGCAGAGGAAGAGGCACATTATCAGAAACCTCAAGTTTACAATGATCTGTTGGCTGTGGGATGTTTTCTGCAGCTGTCCTTTGAAGAGCAGAGTTGAGGCGGCAGCTTGGGGTGGTTCAGTGGTTGAGAGCAGGATTTGTCTCAGTGGTAGGGAAGGACATTGGCCTGTATGGCAGAATTGGTTTGTTCAGGGTGAGGAATAAGGATATGTGCAAACAGGATCTGGGAAACCCAGGAGCTTGAAGGAGAGGGTCAGAAAGCTGAGGGACAGTGGCAACAGGTAGATTGCAGAGACAGAGGAGGCAATGACAGGGCTGGGCCGGGCCTTAGGAAGGCAAGCAGGGAGCAGAAGAGCTGGAGATTAGGGACAGGACAAGGCAGCAGGTGGTGGGAGGCTCAGTGTGACAGGGAGAAGATGAGAAAGTGCTGGAAGAGTGATGACAGTGAAGGAGCACGTGCAAGTGTGCTGGAGGAGGCTGGCACTGCCTCCAAGCCATCGGTACCTTTCCTCTCTGCAGCCACGTACGTGTCGCAGCTGCCTACAGTAGAAGCCTGACTGGTGCCAGTGAAAAGCCCACTTATGCCCAGGCCTCCATCTGATGGCTCCACTGCCTGTCTGAGGCCTCTTACATCTGCCCTGCTACTGGGGCTGTAACAGCCTTGCTGCTGCTACCCAGAAGCAGGCAAGCAGGCTCCTCTTCTCCTTCTCCTCTCGTCATTCTGAGATGAGCTTGAAAGAAGGTGGCGGTCAGTGCCCAGAGCCCTTTGGGAGCTGGAATGGCTGAACTAGTTGGAACTAATTGAAAACACACAAAGAGCAGCAGGATTTACTGGCTGGTCATCTAATCCTGCCACTTAGGACTGACCCACTTGAAGTCACAGAGGGTGACAGAATGACCAAGCAATAAGGACAGGATTACACGGCCCCAAATGAGATTATGCTCCTTGGTAGGGACACAAGCTGCTAAGGGCAAGGAAAAGATCTGTGTTGAGCACCTCGCAGGGGTAATAAGACCAGATATCAAATGCTCTGCCTGCTTAGAGAGCATCAAAAATAGACTCTCCAGAGAGAGGGAAAGAAAACACCCAAGCGAGCCAGATGGGCAGAGTCGGGGTACTTGGGACACTGACAGCTCCTCAGCCTGTAAAATGAACTGGCACAGGTTTGTGCCAGCATTAGCACAACTGTGGCTTCAAAACAAAACAGAGCAGGGGAAGGGGGCAGGATGAAGGGGAAGGGAGCATTTGGCAAACTACAGCTGCAGGCTGTTTAAGATAGAAAGGGGCAAGGGCCAGGGACTGGCGATAAGGACGCTAGGAAGTATGTGAGTAGCAGCCTGTCACACACTAACAGAGGGACAGCCACATCGTGGTGCACTATGGCTGAATTGAATGAAGAGAAGGGCCTTGCCCAGACATCATATCACCAAAGACAAAAGATCATCAGTGATCCTGTGGGAGCACAAGAAGCTCAGTTACCACAGCTCAGAGAGAGAGGAGAGGACAGGGCTATGCACAGTGGGAGACAAGTCTCCAAGTACAGGAGCCTTTACATTTAAGCTCCTTTATTGAAAACACGTCTGCACAGAGTATGCTTTCAGTCCAGCATCTCACTATGTATTTGCCACCAGAAGATGCTGACTTGCAAAGTCCAAGGTTGCATTTCTTAATACAAAAGCATCTTTTTTTTTACTTCACTCATTAATCCAAGTGAAGCAGGAAATAAGATAGATCCTCACACCCCATTGCTGGCAAAAGCCATATTTTCATGGGAGCTGCAGGAGCTCAGTGCTTTTGAATATACTGTCTCTCTAGGTTCCAATTTTAACACGATCCATTAAAGGCTAAAACCCAATGAAACTGCTCAGGGTTCAGTTTCCCACCCACACTCAACAGTTATCACAGGATAGTTGGATACCCTTAAACCGTGGCACTAGGAAAGCCAGGATAAGCCTTAGAGATAGTATTCTCTTTCCTCTCTCCCTGCAAACTTCCTCCTAAGGACAACACTGCAGTTCTGGTTGGCATCTGTCAGCTCAAAGCGTTTTCCAGATAATTACTCATTTAAACTTCTCTCACACTGGATAATCTAGCTCTGTTATACCTCCTTCTCAAGTGAGCAAGTAAGGGCGCTGTCATATACTTAACAGAAGCTGAAAACCAGGGCAACAGAAGCTGTTACCACACATACCTGCTCCTCTCTTGAGAACAGCTCCTTTCACAGCAGCAGGGACAGCTAAATGAAGACATGTCCACACCCAACCCAACACACTTCACAGCCTGAATACCTGAAGAACCTCAGCTCAGCACTTCTGTGCTGCCACACATCAGGCTGTAAATCACAGCCGTTCAACTCTCCCTGCCCGACAGACAACAAATTCAGTCTGAGAAGGGCAAGGGATAGAAGCTGCCTTAACCATTCCTGACTGTTATGCTGTGAAGAGTGTAAATGTATTACAGTTGTGGTTCTGTGAGCAGCAGAGCTAACCTGTCTGCTTCCCACGTGCAGGTAGAAAAGATCTTCCTTTCCATTCCTCTGACTATACTCGCAACGCAGTTCTGTCTTTTCCCTTGTCCTGCTCAGTTTGTAAAACAGCATTCTCTTTTCTTTCTCTTGCTGAATTATCTTTCTGATAGATTATAGAGATAGTCTGAGGACATCCAAAGAGCACAGCATCGGGAGCAGGAGCATCATGCCATTTTAGAGGAGGAAAGCTGTCTTGGACCTTCACCCTGAGGCACACAGATACAAGCAACTTGCTGGAGGCCACATGCCAAAATGGTGAAGGAAACCAGGAGTTCTATTTTTCCTCACATATTCAGAGTAATTTAAATGTCAAAGCTGAAGCAAGACATGACCAATCCTTGATTTGTTGTAAAAATCAATTAATCAATGAATCAATCGATCCAATAACAACCTCTCAATCTTATCAACAGATCAATTACACCTTCAGAAAGTAGTGTGCAGGAGGCTCTTCTGGTCCATTTAGAGGTTGCAGTACCTTAACTGTTTTCTCAAATTGGGCTGGCAGATGTGCCATACAACAATACCACACAAGTCACAGAGTTGCTTTCTTCCAGCAGTGAATGGGAAGCTTCATTAACTCATACAAAACAATAGCTTCCTTGTACTCTGGAGACTCCTCTCCCTTCTACCCAGTTTCCCACTGCCACTGGACCCACATTTCAGGGCAGTGAGATTCTTAAGAAAAATACCAGAAAAGCAGAACAGTGGGAAGAAAAACTGTGGTGCTGACTGTTCATTCAGGTTGAAGAGTTGATAAAAACACTGTTGCAGGCCTGAGACTGACAGTTTGGTGCTGTAGGCCTGGGCTACTGTTGAGCTTCTCATATTCCAGAGCCACCCAAAGAGGAGAGTTCCTTCAGAATTCACACATAGTTTCTCACTCTGTCCTAAAGAACAGCTCAAGCACAGAGACTCCGCAGCACCTCGTAAGAAGGGGCTCAGAGCAAAGGCAGTGCTGCAAAACAGGCATTCCCAGAACCTATTTATGTCTCTGGTGTGACTTCTTCAGGCTTACACAGAAGCAGTAGAGGCATTACGTGTCATGGAGGCATCAGGCAAATGTTTCATTTGGCATATAATGCACAGCTTTGCTTTAGCTCCACCTTTACGCAGGTTTGGATCAGCCAGCAGTCCCTGGGTCAGCAGAGCCTCCCCACTGAAGAGCAACAGCTCAGGAGAAGAACAGAGCCGGGCCTGACAGACACAGTCTTCACAATGCTTGGCCCGGAAAAGGGAAGCAATTTTGGTTTCTCTTTGGAACAGGAAATAGCTTTTGCATATCCTCACAATCCTACATCTGCTCCAGGGGCTCCCCACTTCTATAATACTTTGCATTCAACATGCTTTCTAGACTTGATGATGTTTGGCCTTCTAAGGATGTACTATGTATTTTTGCAGAAGGTAAGGCCAAGACATACTAAAATGATGTGCCTGAGTGCCTATGAAAAGCACCTGACAGAGGAAAAGAATTCCCTTCAGCTCCCATTCACATTTTTCCTAATACCCCCCTTGCCCATATGCTTCTACGATCCTTTTGCAAGAGGCATTCCAAGAGGCAGTGAGATGCGACTGCGTGAAAGGCAGACCTTTTATACAGGCCTTGCCCCCAAAACACAAGGGTAGAGTCACTGTGCACATCTGCCCTAAGCCGTGATAATCCATGGCTAAAGAGCAGGACCACAAAATGCAGTTATCAAGTCCTTGAAGCTTTTATGCAAGGAAAGGAACCAAGATAAGGACTCTTTTCTGGTTCTGGCTCTAAGCCAGGAAAAGAGTACAGGATACACCTCCTCAGATGAGACCACTCATCCAACATCTACTTATCCACCTAAAGCAACTAATGACACTTCCCGTTCACTCTCACTTAAACACGTCTCCAGAGAATTATACACCAGGTATGTTATGCATAAGCCTCGCAGACTAACTTTTAGCCTTCATAAACTTCAGATCACATTCGCTTTCTGTCGATACCCAAGTTATTGATGGCTAGATCCTCCAGACTTCTTAACAATTCAGCACAATTGACAAGTGGGCTGCAGATGGCACCTTGGCAGAAGGTGCTGACTTAAAAATAAAATAAATGTTTTCCTGGTAGGTTGTTAATTGTCTTCACCTAACGTCAGCATCTTTCATGGAATCATGCTCCGGTTGTGACAGTGAAAATGAAAATGAGCACAGGCTGTGATGAACAGAATTGCTAACACTGTCACCTGGGTACTGATGGAAACTATAAAATTCAGCAGGCCTGAGGCAGACCTTGGTCTTAAACCTTCATTTCCAACATCCTGTAGGTTCATCAGGCACCACACATTGTCTTCATCCCAAGAGGCACCCGTGTGGCTGGTGAATGGGAGATAGGGAAGCAAGACCGAAATCAGTGAGCAAATCCCTACCCTCACCATCTCTCCCCCTCCACACTGTGGCTGCTGGTGGTGATGGGTGTAGATGAGATGCTAATGAAGTGCCATCCTGACCCGCACCTTTACCTTTGAAGCTGCCATGACGGCTGCCGTGGCCGCGACGTTCAGCCCGCGCTTCCCAAAGTGCACGAGGGCATCGTAGCTCCGGTCTTTTGCCTGGATGAGGCAGTCATCAATCTCCTGTCACAGCAGACAACAAAACAAACAAAAAAAGGACAAGTTCAGAGAACTCCCAGCCTCAAGCTCTTGGCAGGGCCAGGTCATCTTTTATGGAGGCAGATATCCTCCACCTTTGGTGGAGAGAAGTTCACAGCCAATGTTTGCAAAGAGGAGAGGTTTGCAGGGGAACAGTAAGTCCCTTTGCAGGCTCCGAGAACTCTTTATTCTGCGAATGGAAGATTGGGACCCAAAGCTGGGATATACTTGCACAGTGCAGCCACCACCAATAGGTCCTGGAAGCAAGACAGACACATCCACCTGCGTAGAATGGACCAGGGTGTGTCAGGAGCCATTTGCAATCTTTGGACTCCAGAGACAAACTGAATTGCCCCATAGTTAAAATGTATCATGACACTGGGCAGCTTCAGCTGTGGATCCAGGACTTCTGGTCTCAGAAGTATCTGAGTTATCTCTGCACATCCCTGCAGTGTCTGGCTTCAACATGCCCATAGAACTGGTAGATACAGAGCTTCTGGACTTTGATAATGCTCAGTATACAGTGAAATCAAAGTTCCTGCCCTCACCCTCCCTCCCTCAAGACACGAGGGTCTGGATGATAATGGATGACAGTGAATTCTAGTACTCAGATAATGGTGTGCTGGCTTAGTAGGGACTGGAGGCTGTGAGAAGCTGCTGACTCTTCAGTGAATTGACTCCCTGTTCCCAGTAGGTAAGGGGTGGCAACCCAAAATGCACTAGCACTACTTGTGTGAAACATAAGCAGAAGTGCCCAGGAAGCAGAGGGACAGGAGACTGATCCCCACTGTCCTTCTTAGACAGCACTGAGATACAGCTCTTCATGCACTGCCTGTGGCTTAACGGAGATCTTTCACTTCCACAGTTGCCAGTGTGGGGAACAGTCCTTCACTTGTTGGTAGTATGCACTTTGATATGTGACTGACAGCAATTCCTGTCCCATGTACCCACATGAGCCAAATGGATCTGCCTGACAATGTCCCATTCACAGCCCCAGGAATCTCCTAGGCAGGCAAATGATCCAAGCTGCCATGTATCCCCACCAAAATTAGCATCACGACTTCGAGCAAGATACTTCTTAGCTCAGGGCCTCAACATGCTACATGCCTTACGCCAGCATGCTCGATGTCTCCCAGCCAGGCAAGTGCTTGCTAAGCCCCTTTCAGACAGGCTTGGCTATTTGTGTCATTGCTGCACACTGGTTTCTGCAGAGCTGGGAACAAAATTAAGGAGCCCTGGCTGCCAGACCCCGTTTCTCCGACGGTTATATCCAGCCACGACACTGAACTCCAGCTATATTCAGCCAGTATGTGTAAAGCAGCTCAGGAGGTATTTTTATCCCCTGCCCTCCCAACTTCTCAAGTGCACAAAGATGAGTTAATAGGTGTACGTGCCCTGAACAGGTGCCAGTATTTAAAAGCACAACCATAAAGTAAAGAAAAAACACCAACCAAAAAGAGATGATCAAATGATAGAGGAAAAGAATCAGCAACTCTCAGTCCTTCAATGAAAATGAGTGATATGAGGACTGGAGTAAACACACTGTAGATCTACTCCACCCAGAGAGGACCCGAGCACCTGTGATTACCTTTTCTTTTGAAGACAGCGTGGGATGAACAAATTTCCTGTACAGAAGGCTGGAGCCTTTTGTGTATGGAGACAGCAGCCAAGCTACAAAAGCTATTTTGAGTTCATAGTAGAATGGAAACCTGCAAGAAAAAGAGCTGTTACCATCCACTCCTAATTTAACCACTGCCCTTAATTAGAGATGCTCAGCACAGGAAGGGACTGGCCAGTCTAGCTTAGGGCAGCTTTTGTTCACCAAAGGATCCAAACACATAAACACAGTCACTCACCATTGAACACATCTCAACTAAGCATGTGGGTAAATCTTTACTTGGGTATCAGGGCCATTATTTAATGGTCTGGAAGAGATTCTGCTGTGTGATAAGAGGAGCTTTATACCTGCAAAGAGCACAGATGCTGCCTTCATTGCATCCCCAGTCGTTGTGAGGGAGCAAAAAGTAAACCAATAATTCACAATTTCATTAATATATTTATGCACCTTTAATATTCCTGCCTTTCTGCTTTTAAGATAACACTTATCTGACCTAAACTGAAACACAAGAACCTTTGCTGTCCAAGCAACAAACAACATAAAGGTGCAGATCCACAGTGAGGCTTTCAGGTAGCCCTGGAGAACATGCAGGACACTAACTAAAAACAGGACGTACTTTAGGTGCAATGAGGCAGGGACATCTTGAGATTAGATTATCCAGACTGTTTTCTGGAGGACAAAGCCTAGAGCTCAAGGCTGGGTAGCCAGCAGCATCCTCACGTGGGCAGGCACATTGATGCCAGCAGTGTGACAGAACAGAGTTACTCTTTGTAGGCAGGGTTAAGCAAGAGCAGTGCAGAGACCCTGTGATGGCTGTACAAGAGCCCAGCTGGACCCAGATAGACAGGCACTGAGCCAGCTGGGCCATACAGCATCTAGGTCTGACCCAATGGACCTCTGTGTGCTCTACTCTGAGCATGGATTTATCAGGCTGGTCTTCTGTCTCAGCGAGGATCTCTACAGCACACCTGATTTCATGGGTTGGACAAGCCCTCTGTCACTGCTCTCCAGAGACTCACAGACTACATCCTCCAAAAAACAAACTCCAGCTGAACACAGTGGAGGTAGATCTGCATGCAAATTAAATAGAGAAACAATAACATCTTTTATCTCCTTTTGAACAGATCTGGCATGTTGCCAAGTACCTCCAATTCCCTTTGTCTGGGGGACTCACTAGAGGCATGCAGTGCTACACAGGAACAGGCTTTACATGAGGGCTGTGCACTACAGTTAAATTTTCATTCTGAAATCTACTGATCTCACTGGTGTCCACTAGAAAGGCCAACTAAACAACAAACATTTCCAGACTTGAGCACCTAAACCGAAGGAACTGAATCTGGTAATTGAACATTTCTGTGCTCTCACCCTGACAGAGGTCACCAGGAACCCTTCCAGTGGCACAAGACAGCCCATTTCACTATGGACTGTCACTGGCCTCCATTAAATGGCAAACTCAGACTCATCGGGAAGAAGCGCAGCAAAACATCCCAAGAACAACTACCCACACAGCAAGCTACAAAGCCCTGAGCTGCAGGGACTGTTTCTGCCTCGTCCCCAGAGCCTGTGTATTTACTGTAGGGCACAGCTAGGCAAGTCTGGAACTCTGCCTGCAGCTAAAGCTACTCTTGTTTACCTGATGATCCCTGCAAGCATCCAGCTCAGCAATCAGCTGTGCCTCTCTGTGACAGGCAGGGGACTGAGACTCCTGTAAGGATTTCTCACTAATGAGGTATCGATGAGCAGTTCCACCCTCTCTCTTGCTTTTCTTCTGACAGCACTGAGAAACGAAGCATGGCTCCTCCAGGCAAAACACCTGAAAGCACCTGCAGCTGCTAATCTTGTGTTCAGGAAACAGGGCACCTTTGTGCCCCTTTTTTCCCCACCTTGTAAACGTTTCCATTTTCTTTCCATCTCATGCCAAAGACCCTCTCCCATCCGATGCTCACCAGCATAGAAAGATATCCGTGAACGTCTCTGCTGTGGTGAAAAGCGCAAATATGATCCAGTACATCATCCATTTGACCTGGTAAACAAAAACAGTAGCAGAGTCACTTTTCCCCGATGGCCTCAAGCTATCTTATACAGGCACAAGTGCACAGAATAACTCACAGGAAAAAAAAAAAAAAAGCTTCTTTTTTTGCTTCCCTGTGTATTTAAAAATTCCTAGAGCCTGGAAGATGCCAGAGCTCCCCCCACCTCAGCACATAACACGTCAGACTTCCAAACCCTTGGGAAGGAAGATGGTGGTCTTTAGAACTGGGCTCATGAAAGAGCAGCAGCCTGACTCCATCCCCAGAGGGCTGCAGCCCTATCACAGGGCATTAACAAAAATAATCTCATTTGACTCATCTCCATAGCAAAGGTTAATACTGGGGTGTTGGCCAAACAGCAATTAAGAAAAAATGAAATTGCTTACATAATATATACAGACAAGGGAAACTTGATAGGAAGAGATAAAGGTAACTGCCCAACCCATGACCCAGGGCTCATGAGCACAACCAACTCGCAGCACCTTACTGAATTAGCATCATTTGAGTGGCAGTGCCTCCTCACATTCCCACCCTGAGCTGAGTAGTGACAAGGGCAAACCCATTAGCTTACACCCCTTGCCTGGGGCTTAGGTGAAAGCATTTTACCTCAGGCTGGTAATGGAAGGATATGCTGTGCTGTCCCTGTGTTCACCTATGGTAACTCCACTGCGGGTGAAACCCTCGGTGGGTGATTTTGGACAATCTCCTCATGGTGATAGCAACAGACACAGGAAGAGGGTTAGGGGACTGTGACTCAAGGAAACGAGTAATTGAGGAATCTGGGGATTTTTGTCACTGAGCACTAAATGGCATTTAAAAGCACAGTTAAACTCTTCTGATGTATACACTATGGGTTCTTCTTCGGCTGGAAAGAAACGACATATTTGTCACATGCCCTCAGCACTGCTAGTGATTTTTACTGAGTGATGTGGTGCTCCTCTTCTGTGGGACTGTCACCACAGGGATGATGTAAGAAATAATTTCCAAATATGGAGCCGAGAGAAACCTTTTATTCACCCTCAACACCTTTTTTTTTCCCCTCCATTGTAAAATTTTAAAACTTACAGTTCAAACAGATTTAAGAATCTGAGAAGGTAAGGCAAGATAAATGAAGGGCATACTTTGTAATGTCAAGTCAGGCAGTATCAGAGGCCAGTCATGTTATTTTTCTGCACTTGTTTTTGACTTCAGCAGTATAGCATGAGCTTGGTCACTACATTTGCTTGAATAAAAATAGTAAGGGGAAAAAGGTCCATCTCCAGAAACAAGCAAGCTGTTTAGTCCTGGTTCACACAGGTAATCTCGAAATTCAGTAGTCTTTTCAACTTACGCTGTTTTTATCTGTCTCACAAGAATTCTGAAAAATCTGTTGCAAAGTGTTTGGTCAACTCAAAACTGGTCTCACTGGATGTGTCCTTTACTGATTTTAGCTCACCTCCTCACTATACTTTGTCAAAAGCTTCTTGTGAAGCTAATCAGTTGCTCAGTTGAGAAGTCTGCTGACTGATTCAGTTCAGTGGTGTGTTCAGAGTAGGTTGTGTTGGGTATATTTTTGTAAGCTCATGTATCTTCAGGATAAAGTTAGGCTGCTTGTGTGAGCTGATGTTCAGACAGAGTTTCTGTGCCAGTGAGTGTATTTATGCCTTTGGAAAACAAGATTGCAAAAAGAATTGTATGGTTCTAGCACCTTTTATTTTTACATTCTTGTCTTAATAGAGAATGACAGATAAGTAGTTGGGTGAGTACCAGGAACAGACATGTAGCCTAAATGCAGGATTTGTGCTGTTACGATCCTGCTGCCCGAGCTTAACACCACTAGTACAAAACTGGTGGGCTGGACTACATGACCTTTAAAGGTCCCTTCCAACACAAAACATTCTATGACAAAAGATGTAAATTTAACTGAAAATTGTTGTTTAATTAGCTATATTTGAAAATGGAGATTCCTAAGCAGCTTTGCTGGAGTGACAGAAAGCTTACAGAAGTAAAAATCTATAAAAATCCACAAATCAGAGAGTTGGACTGTGTTACCTAAGGCTAGGACAACTGTAAGAGACTAGGGGAAGTCAGGAAAGAAGGCAGTACAAGAGGGCTACATACACCAGGTGCTGCTCTGGGGAAGGGAGGATAGAAGTGACAATAAATCTGGATCTCACCAGCTCTGAAATGGCTTGTTCTGTCCTCTCCCCAGGGCACCTAAAGTCTCTCCCCACCTCCCTGCAGGTACTGCAATTATTCCCTGAGCACCTCTCACCCAGTCATAGAATTGCTCCCCTGGGATTTGTATTTATATTATTTATATTTATTTATATTTACTTCTAGTGTTACAGCAGTAGAATGGCACTGACAAATGCCTGAGAGCGCTGTCTTCCCAGGACAACTTCTGCCAGACTTTTGACATAACTGCAACCTCCTCAAAGCCTCACAGCCAGCAGGTTCTGTCAGTTAAGGCATTACCATCAACAAAACTTTTAAACATAAGGACCTGGCGCAGATGGGCTTGGATCAGCCTAAACCACCATTTATCAAAATGACCATTACCAAGGAAAATAAAAATAATGATAGTGACACAAGTTTTGACTTGTACACATGAGGTTCATACTGTGTCAGTGTAAATTACTGTATGTTGGTTTGTTGTTTTATTTTTTTTGTTTTGGTTTGTTGGCTTTTTTTGTTTGTTTGCTTTTGTCAATCAGGCCCCTAAATGGACATATTGGCACAACTGGTGTGTTAAACTGGAAAAAAAAAAATTAAGTTCAGACCAGGTCTTAGATCAGCTGTTCCAACATTTGGGTCATGACCCAACGTGTCTGTCGTGAGTTCCTCTTTTACAATTGAATTTCCAACAGGAATTGGACCCTTCAACAGAACATTTTCCAGAAAAGGACTATGGAAATGAGGAGTATCAGTGGTTGACACTGCCTGCGGATGTTAGCGCACGTCTTCAGCATTTCCAAGCGAAGGGCATGCAGACCCTCAGAGCACAGCTGTGTGAGGGCTATAGGAACAACTTGCCTTAAGTATCTGCTGTGTTCTGTAACATGATTCTCAAAATACCCCAAACTATTATTTGAAGAAGGGGGTTGATATAAAGGAAAAATCTCAGCTGTCACAGTGAGTCCCAGTTTGAGCTTGCACTAAGGACTTAATGGGATCTATGCTGCTACCCAGAGGAGAAAATGGGCGTGTTAGCCCTGGGATCTTGAGAGGATTGAAGAGTCAAGATCTGGAGGATGAGCCAGGCTTAGTGCAGTTAACAGAGCTGAGGTTGTGAAGGGCACTACAAATCCTACAGGGCCCCAACAGCATCCATGTGTTTTTGATTCTCCCATGTTTCACTTTCCCTGATGGCCCCATACACCTTTAGAAACTGGTGCCCAGGGAAGATTTTTCAGCAAAAGGACAAGCCAGCTGCCACACCTGCTTGTAAATAGGTCGCTCCACAAGGAAGGATGTTTCTATCTGAGGATTCAGTCATATGGGCTTCAAGATGCCTCCTCTGATCCTTGTTTTGAATGAGCAGCTAAAGCTTCAAGGCTTTATGAAAAGGCTTTGATTTATGCTGCTCTTCAGAAACAAAGGAAAACACACAAAGCTCTGGATGCCAAATACCTTTTAAGTCAGCCATCTATAGCTCGCACCACTGGAGAAATAGCCTGCATTTGTCAAAGAGCACATCAACTCCACAGAGGAGTCAGAAGCGCAAAGCCAGCCTCCTTATTTGAGGCTTGTGCCTAGTAATCAGCCAGTCCACCTTCAGGCCAGTCTCCCCCTTGCACTGGTTTAGAAGCTTTCCCAGAATACAGGCAACACCTTTACAATGCGGTGAGGGAGCAGTCTTAGAAAATAAACCCTGCAGTGCAGCCACAAACCTCATTACTCACATATTCTTTGATGTCCTTTGATTTCACGGCTTTGTAAGAATAATATGCGGGGTAAAGAGTGCCAAATATAAGCCTGGAAAAAAAAAAAAACACACAACAAATGGATTAAATTGATTTCCTGTCACAGAGAAAGATTATTTTTTTTTCCTCTGCTTGTTAAATGTGTTTCTTGCACTAGTAAAAGGTGTTAGGATTTGATTTAAGATTGAGAGCACTAAGTACAGTACAGCAGTGATTTTGTATCACTGGATTCAGAGAAGCTATTGCCAGTGACATGAACAAAGAGTAGGGATTCAGGTTGCCTCTCCTTTTGCAGTGGTTTCCATAGCTCTACCTTATGAATTACACACAAAGTAAACAGACAAAACCAAACCAAAAAAGGGCACCACACTTCTAAAAGGAAGTTTAAAATCTTATCTTATTTTTTGGTGTTGTTTGTTTGTTTTTTTCTTTCTTCCCCCCAAATAAACTGCTGTGACGCTGGCAATAAAGGAGCATTGCTTTCAGAGGCAGGACAAAGTGAGAATCATTTTTCCAAAATCCCTTCCACCTCTATTCAAAAGCTGAGGTGGCTTTTGAAAAGCTGGCTGAGGGTAAAGCAGCATCCAAGTTCTGGTGCAAGGGTTTGAATGCTGGGGCCTTACCCTACGTTAAACCTGTTAAAGGGAAGAGCCCTGCACTGGTCAGTAAAGTCCATTTGGGCTCATCAAAGGAGGAGGAATTTGCCCACCAAAATATGCCAACAGCAGCAGACCTAAAAATCCCATCTCTGATGTTCTTTCAGACAGTTTCCTTTCATTTTCAAGTCTGAAAGGGATGCTGTCAGCTTCAAGATTTCATGTAAGAAAGAAATAAGGACCTGTAAGTTAAAAATAGCACTACTGAGAAAAAAAAAAAAAAAAAGATAATTTTTCATACTAGTTCCTCTCTGCATCACTGCCTAGCTGCTTATTCACTTCGATTATTCTGGGCATAAGCATAGGCTTGTCAAAAGCACTTCACCCTGCCCAGGTTTCAGACAGATTTATTCAGTGCGGTAGGATGATGCTGCAAAGTCTGAATGTTACAGACTGCAGGGCAATGTTATTGGCTCAAAACTACCCCTCTTCCTACTGGAGCTTTTGCTTTAAATTCATACAGCTGTTTCTGCTGCTCTTGGGAATAGAAATGATCAATGTTTCAATCCCTAATTGTGGAGCCACACGGACCTGCAGTCGTCTTTTCCATCCTGCCAGTAGCGACTGTGTGCCGTGGGACCCATAATTACAGTTGAGTCCATTACGTGCATAAGACATTAAAAATTAACACTCTGGGATATGGTGCACCATCCTACTTCCCGTAGCTCAAGAAGGTATTTATTAAAGAACGGGGCAAGCCAGCACACATCTTGATTTCCAAAGCAGTGACCAAAGACAATTTGCCTGCTATTCATCATGCTTACCATAGCATAGCTTAGCAAAACCTGAAGCACAATGCAGACTTCAGAAAAGCAGCTACTGAGTGAGCAGATTCAGTATTTTATAGAGGTTTCACACTGGCTTCAAAAAGCTTTGCTGGAAACAGTCAGTTCTGAACCTATTTCACCCACAGGGGCTGTGCTAAATGCACAGATTAGATACAAATGCTCAGAAAGATTCTGGGAAACCAAACCCATTTTTGTCCCTTGCAGTATCTTAGCAAACAGCAAGACCAGTTGAGACAAGGCAGAAAACACAGACAATAGCTTGCTCCTGTTCTCACTGAAGCTAAAAAGAAATATTCCCTCCGAGTTCAGCGGTAGCAGGACCTAATCCAAAGAAGTTTACGCTCACAAAAGGGAGAAAGCGCCACAATATTCGGAAACTTAACACCAAAGCAGATAAATAACATTTTTGGCTCTACTTAGAAGGAGTACCACATTTCTGTCCTTCCCTCTTGGCGTGAGCTGGCTGATATCTCACGCTTTTGTTTCCTGCAAATAATCACTGAATGATTGATATTCATTTCCTCGGTTTGTGCTGGTAACAGAAAGTAACTGGATCCTGAAGAAGCCAACAGTTTGCAGGATCACTAGAAAATAATTAGTTGCAGACAATAAACACTTGAAAAAACAGAAACTGTGCAATACTTTTGCATTGCAGAGCAAGAGACCATTAATAAGGTGATGAGCTCAGCCTAAACTGGAGATGGAGAGTCGCACTGATTTGCCACGTAGCGTGTTGTGTGCATATATGGACATTTATTCCTGTTATAGTTTACTCAACCAAAAACTGTTTTAAGGAACATTGGATCCTAGTCTTGTCACTGCTGCAGCTTACCATGTGGCTTGGAGCCACCTGACCTCTGGGTACACCCTACAAAATGAAGATAAAAGACATTCAGGGATTTCTGTAAAGCATATTCAGGGTTTTGGAGACAAATATCTGCACATGGGCATATTCCAGTCGTCACTGGGCTTTGGATCAGGCTTGAATACAATTTATTTAATTCAAACACGCACGCCAATCCTCTATCTCTTCCCTCAGGTCCTCTCCCCTGCTGAAGACAATACTTCTCTCTTCCCCCCATCCAAGCTTCCTGTGTAATTAAAGTTAACATTGATTCTTGCCTTCCTTTATCCCCACACTCAGCCTGTTGCCAAATCACTACTTCTGCACACTATATGCAAACCCAAGGCTGATTCTTTGTCTTTCTGCCCAAGCCAATAAATCACTCCTTGCCCAAGCCTCCTTTCCAGCCTCCCTTGTGTGGTTCACCAATCCCTATCCGACCTGGATGCACCAGTGTTTAAATCTCTTCCCCCTGCCTCTCACGCACACACAGAGCCACCTTTGCCTACCAAGCTGCATTAATGATCCTATCTTTGCTTGGCAGTGCCTGAAAAATGCTGCTCCTACCTACTGTTGGTTTGGTCTCTTTACCACATCTCACCTCAGTCCCTTCTCTCCTTTAATGACTAGTGCCACCAGCTTATCACTCTCTGCTGTTCCTTTTATGTCTTCTCCCACACCCTGGAGCTCCTGTGCTCCTTGTTCCTCCATTGTACACCAGCCCACCACCTCGAAACAAGCTGTTCACTGACAGTTATCCTGACAACCCACAGTCTGAGAAGTAGCAGCCCAAGCCACACAAATTCCAACCATGTCATTGCCCAGTTCCTCCTCATCTGTCTAATCTTCTTCTGCAACACTCCAATTTTACCTTATGTTCTCTGCACCACACCACAGGACCTTCAGCTTTCCTCACACATTCCCAACATCTGAGCACAGACCCTCAGTTCCTTCCCGTAACTGTCAGCTGGCCTGGGAACCACATGTGCTAGGACTCCTTCTGTGGTACGTGCACTGACTTCCTGACTGGTGCCTCACTGCAGCTTTTACCTCCTGGCAGACAGTGCTATGAGCCAATCTTCTATCCAGCAGCTAATTCTTACAAATAATGTAGAAACTTAATATTTGAGACCTCTCTGACCCATCTATTTTGGGCACAATTACTGTGGATCCAAAAAGTTAGCGGCAGTGGAAAAACAGACTGCTTAAGCCTCACTTCCTTAGGAAACCAGGCTACAGAGTCAACCCACTCCCCACCCATTTCCATCTTTCAAAGCTCCTCTGAATCCACTGTGCACACTGGAAGGCCTTGGCTCTTTTGCCCTCGGTGTAAAAACAAAAGCAAAGATCCTGATCAGCAAACCGGGGACTCCCAGAGCCTGATGTAGTAGTTGCTACGTTTAAAGCTACAGAGATGTGTTCCTACAGTCTGGGCTCAGAGGGAGGTGAGGAAGTAGTGACCTTCGTCAGTGAGTTGGGAAAAGCTCACTTGCAGCACTAACCAAATAACCACAAATCTCACAATCCTTACACTGCTCCACGCTGGAGGTCTGCATCAATTAAAATCGCCTTGAAAAAGGACAAAACAGCAGCAATAAAGAAATCACTGAAGAGTCAACTAATTGTGCAATAGGAGGCAAAAATCTAAGTAAAAGGTTAGTCTGCCTAAAGAACAGGATAAGGACTAATGCTGTAAATCTTCTAATCCTATTAGGCACAGCAGCAATCCCCAGTCTGGACCACTACATGCACTCTGGTCATTTTTTGTCAAACAGGACACAACAGAGGCATGAGGGGAAAGGCGAAGGGCAACAAAAGCGTGTGGCAGTGCACTGAGGAAGATCCACAGGAGAAACTGTAAATGCTGCGATGGTTTCCTTTGCAGCAAAGACAAGTAGCTGAAGGTTCTTTGCTCCTACCCCTGAAGCAGTGTAAGGGGATATTCAACTGAACCATGAGAAAAAGGTCAAAAAGGAGAGGAGAAAGCCTCTCTATCACCAAGAGTTAATCTGTGGAACTGGAAAACTGTATTTATTGCATTATATAGGACCTGGGGTTTGGCTTTGGTTTTCATTATTCAAGCTCACCGCTAAAAGAGACAGGAAAGGGTGAAGCTTCCCATATTGTGGGGTTTCTTAATTGGGGAATATTAAAGCAACTGAACTGTTGGCTCCTCTTTAGCCATCTCTGTCATATTTCAGGGGAACAGCTGCACCATCATCAAACCTCCTCCTGCCTCCACTAACCAGTACAGACACAGCCAGCCCTGGCTATTACACCACAGAATGCTTTGTGTGGGAAGGGACCTTAAAATCATCTTTTTCCAACCCCCCACCATCAGGTTGCTCACAGCCCCATCCAACCTGGCCTTGAACACTTCCAGGCAGGGAGAATCCATTACTCCTTTTCCTTCCCCAGATCTGCTGGCATCAGAGAGCACAGGCTAACTCAGATGTGGCAATATTCCTAATAACATCTAGGTTATAGCCTGGGGATCAGCATCAGAGCTGCTACCAGACCTGGGAGGGACCCATGTGACATCTTGATGATGTACGGATGTTATTTTCCTCATGAGGAGCTTGGTCCTACAGCCATTTACCTGTAAAATTAACTCTCACATTCCATACGGCAGCCACTGAAATAAAGATTCACAGCAATTCTCAGGAATACTGGCCAGGACTCAGGTTACCTCCAGAAACGCCTACATATCCATTCTCTTGAGTATTTTTAACCGCACAGGTATTTTCTGGATGGTAAACTGATGTTATAAATACACCAGCATGGTGCCATTCACGTCCCAAGCCATCCAAGTTTTGCTCATCTAGTTACCATGCCACCAGTGGCATTAGGACTGCCCAAACATTTAGAACATTGTACTACTACAACACAAACAGAACAGCCCTTATTTTGCCCAGAAATAACTAATGTTTCCATATCATCGGCACACAGCAGCCAAGATGGCAAACTTCTGCTGCAACACAGGAATGGACACATTTGGGAGTCATTGAAATATTTCCTATTTCCTCACCACACTGGCTGGTGCGCGCTGCTCACACAGGGAGCAGCAGCTGAGCTGTCACCACGCCAGCATTCCTCGCTGAGAAGGGTGCCAATAGGTTTGCGTTCCTTATTATGGGTCCTAATTAATATTCATGCAGTGCCACAGATTAAAAATAAACGTCACTGTCTTTCGACCAAAGGTTCCCAGTTTAAATCCAACAGCTGTGGAAGTGAAAATAAGTGATGCACAAGGTCAGGGAAAGGGTTAATGCCAGCCCCTTGACAGTGCAAATGACTGATATCCAAGAAGGGACTGGGGTAGAGGAAGCACCAGCTGCAGAGGAGGCTCCAGGCTGGTATTCCCTGGGAGTGGTCATTCTGTAGCAGAATAGGTCCTGCATGGGGGCTCCAGGGCAGTCAGGAACTTGTTCGTTCACCCTACAGGTGAAGCCATCCCCCCTCGGGAACCAGGAGATGTGGTTACCTGGCTGGGACAGCCTGACACCTCGATACACTCTGAGAATACCAAAGGTGCACACAGTGCCTCCGTGACAAAGACATCCCCCGAGGACAGCACGGGACCCTGACACCCCTGAGACAGGTCAGGCTTGCTTCAAACTCCATTTGCAACTCAAATCAAATGTCCTTGTGGGGTTGGTTCACTGCTGCTGAGGACACCCCTGCAGCTGCGTCCAAGGCACTGGGCCTCTACAGGTATTAACAAGGTATAATACTCCAGTCAAACGTCCCTCTGCTTTAGGAAACACTCCTCCACACCTCCTTGGTGTGTGACCTGCTTAACTCTTTTGGGCTGCTGAGACCTTGTCCTCACAAGTGCTTCTGAAGCAGCATGCACACCCACAGTGCCGAGGAAAGAGAGGGCAGGCCCAGGAGAGCTCAGCATCTAACAAAGACACTCTGCTTTGCTTCTCAGCCAGGCTGCTACAGAAGCAAACCACACACTTCAACTTGATTAACACAACCTAAGGGCAGGTGAAGCCTGATGGCTCCTCTTGCTGAAACTGGGGGGTAAAGGGATGCCCGACTGTCCTTCCTGCAGAAATAGCAAGAGTGAGGGCTGTCCTTGATGCTTCTAATTTAAGCAGTCTTGATCCTCCCAGAGCAGCACATACTCCTCTCCCATTGACACCACCTATTTTTTTTTTCCCCTCAGCCAGGGCACTCCTCACATGGGAGCTGGAAGATGGCCAGGCACAAACAGGTGAAGGGATGTGGCCAGAAGGACGGGTGGAGCAAGTGGCCCTGGCCAGCCCGGAGCTATCACGCAACTATCACATTCAGTCACACTGAGATCCTACACACAGACTTGCCTGGAGAAGGCAAACATGATTTCCTTTTCCCCACTTCTTGTTACGAACAGAAGACAGAAATGCTAAAATAACAATACTACTGATGGAGAGACCTTGTAAAATATTGGGATTGTTAAGAAAATGCACGTGGTGACTACTGAAACCTGCCATTCCCACCAAAGCTCTCAGCAGCGAAGAGTCTCACGGGGTTGATATTTACACTGGTACCCTTGAGTACCCCCTTTAAAGCTCACCCAAGGTTGAGCTGGTACTGCACCCTTCCCAGGGTTACTGTTCCAGGCTGAATTGCATTGGTTTACATACAAGTTAATGGTTCCAAGTTTTCTTTACAGTCCTTCAGAACAGAAAAGGTCTGCATGGCAGCAATAAAAACACCCCACAGTTCTGCAGCTATTTTAGGAAGCAAATTTATTGCAGGTAGATGGCTTACTAAGCTGCTCTGTTCTACTTCACACTGCCTGGCCCAGTGCAGCTGGGTGGCTGATGAGCAAGGGGAATATTTTGCCCCCAAAGCAACGTTTTAAAGGAAAGGGCTGCATGGAGAGCATGTAGGGCTGGTGTAGGGCCCCCAGCCACGGGTGCTAAGCTGCGGGTCGATAGGAACGCTGCGCCTGGCACACGCCAGGAAGCCCCAAGCAGCTGCCTGCAAGAGATAGTGTTCGTGAGCCTCATCCGAGGCACTTGTCCTGTCGCTGCTCCACCTCTCTCAGTGCCTTGGCTCAGCAGGACCGCAGGAGAGAGCAATCCACAGCACTCAGCTTTCTCCCAGCGCTTGCACAGCCCATCACTTCATTCAGACCTTTTCAGGGGAGAAGAAATATTTCATCAAAGCGTGATACTGAGGGGAATAAAATCTGCGCCTTTTAGAGAAGAAAATACTCTCTGCTATGTGACCAGGTCAGATCTTCACCCAGCTTCACTGCTCCAGAAAGGCAGAGCTTAGCATCTGAGTGCCCCTGATGGTTTCCTATCCAGTACTGACCATACAGCTCCTGCTTTTGAGAGCCCTGTCTTTTTCCAAGACAAATAGCAATTTGAAAACAAAATGTTATGTTTAGGATAGGAAGGGCTGCTTTTCCTGACTCTGGAAAAGGGGATGTTATGTGGAAAAAGGCTTTTTTAGAAGCCCTGACATTATATTCCAGAGATGACAGATGGTCTAAAATCTGCATTGTTAGTCTACAGATTTACAGTAGGCTCACGATACAAAAAGGAACAGAAAGAGACATATAACCTAACCAAACCCATTTCCGGGCTAAAAAAGGTATAAAGTATGGATTGCATGTCAACAAAGACACTCTGCATTATTTTCATGCAAACCCACAGAGACCATGATACAAGTATTATTTTGGAGTTACTTTAACCGATGCTATATGAATCAACTTTTAGGAAGTGTAAACACATACAGAAATCCCAGTTGAGAGCATAATTTTATATTCTGTGTATTCAGGCTGCAGAAGACTCTTACCATCAAACCATGAGTGCTACTACTGTCGGAGAAGGTGGTGGGACACAAAAGCAGCCACATGGGGCCGAAACCTAGGCTCGTGCCACTCCAGTGGCAAGCTATTCACTCTCCTCAAAACTAAGATAAAAGTGTTGGGATTTTTTGTCTGTCCCTCATTGAAAGACAGCTTCAGACTTCTAGTGTTGTATTCATAGGACACAAAACAGGAATAAAAAATTAATTGAAACTATGACTCGTCAAAATCAATTGCAACACGATAAGAGTAATGTTACTTTAGCTTGCCAGTGACAGAATATTACTAGAAGTGCTTATTAGATCAGTGATGTAATTTAAATGACAAACCAAAAGACCTCTTTGGCTCAAATATTCAGCTAAAGCCATGAAAAATGTTGACTTCCCATAAGTTACCAATGTTTCAATCCACTGAAACAAATGGAGCAGTCCCAAGGCTGCTCTGAGTAGCGCTGGGTCTCAGAGATCTTCACAAGCCCTTGGAGGACAGAAACACTGGTTAGACCTCTATGCTAGCCAAGGAGAGCAGTCTGGTACAGGAACAGGTATCACGTGTGGTCATGAGAAGCTTGGTGCAAAACAGTACTGCTGTCTGGACATCTCTATAAATATGCCAGTAATGTATGGGCCTACAAGAAAGCTGGAGAGGGACAGTTTACAAGGGAATGCAGCAATGGGACAAGGGACAGTGGTTTTAAACTAGAGAAGGGTAGATTTAGATTGGCTGTTAGGAAGAAGTTCTTTACTAGGAGGGTAATGGAACACTGGAACAGGTTGCCCAGGGAGGTGGTAGACATCCCATCCCTGGAGACATTCAGGGTCAGGCTTGATGGGGCTCTGAGCAACCTGATCTAGCTGAGGATGTCCCTGCTCACTGCAGGGGAGTTGGACTAGGTGACCTTTAGAGGTCTCTTCCAACCCAAAGCATTCTATGATTCTATATTAACAACAAACAGCATAACTTCTTCCATCAGTAACTGAGCTTAACTTCTTCCATCTCTGAGGGTGCTACAGTACTAACTGGAAAAACTAGAAGACAAACATTTGGAGGGACCAGCCACACTAAAAAGACATGGGACCCAACTCAGTCATTAGTTCTGTCTTCCAATCCTGGTATCTAACTCCTAGTTAAGTAAAACAAGCAAACAAACAACCCTCCCCAGCCACTTTTAAAATCTCTCTTCTCATTTTGATACCACATTTCAAGGGATTTCAAAGTGTATAAATATTAGTGACGGGAGTATTGGGGCTGATTGCACTTCCATTAACTTCTGATCATTTCTATTTTATTAGTGGTTGATGGCTATTTTAAATGATAATGACAGTGAGACTTGAAATTATACAAGAAACTCGTGTCAGAGACATGACCAGTATCCAGTTTTCAACTCCAGTTTTAAAGCAAGAGCATAGGAAAACTAAGGCAAGCTGATTCTAGAGGTAATTTCAGAATATTCTGACCATCCTACTGCTTTCCTTAGGATGGGGCTCAGGGTGCCACATGCTGTATATGTAACAGCCACAACATGGCAATGAGTTCACGGGCCATGCAAACCACATTTCTCTTTATCTCCCACAGACACAGATTGGTATTTCTTCTGGGTACTACAACAATATTTTAGGGAGGAGCTGGGCACTTGGTTTTTTTAGTAGGATCTGCATCATTTAAAAAAAAAAAAAAAGAAAATGAGATATTGTCGTACAGCTTGAACAAGTCAGACTTCCCGTCTTTTCTCATATGGACAAGGATTTCTAGTGTGAATTTTAACAGGGTTCTTTCCTCCAGGGTCTTTTCTCATTTCATTCATCCTTTTTAATCCCTCCGTTTTATATTGGCTAATAACAGCCTCTTAATGAAATGCATGGTACAACTGAGATAAACTGGGAGGAAGAGATCTCCAGCTGGAGCTAAACTGATACAGAGCAGCCTCCGGTCTAACCTAGACATAAAAGAGAGCAAATCAGAAGGAACCAAGATGCTCTACTGAAGCCACAGATCACTAATGAGTAATCAGTCAGAGCTTCTGGCTACACCTCTGAATTCAGCTTCAACTACCAGCAAAATTATTTGTCTCTAATTAAAACAAATTAGAAGAAAAATGACCATTTAGTGGTTATCCTAAAACACAGTGTTAGGATAAGCGATAAAAAACAACAAGTAGGGGGGCCTAAATAGTGTCCTCTCCCGTCACCTCTTAGGGCTGTCCCAGGAGAGCATCAGCCCCATGAGGGTGACACCCATCATGACAGGTTAATGGGAGAAGCTTCCAGAGTACCTTACAGACTGGGGTGTTCAATACCTGCAGGGGTGTGAGACTCATCATGGGATGTGCGGGCAGACAGTGGGCTAGAGCTGACATGTGAAATGAAAAGCACACCAACATGACAGTGCAGCAGCACCCTGCTTTATATCTCACTCCTTCACATACTAATCCACACTGGTCAGGTTGTAAACCAGCTACTGATTCTCCTGAAGAACATCGGGGTCAGCCAGTGTTCCGGCTCCTGCGCTACCAAGCTTTATCAATAATGTTCATTGGAGAGTAAGAGAACTTCTTCCAGGGTAGACTCGGGAAGAACCAGACTCACCCAGTACATAAGAAGCAGCACCAGTCCCCTGTCAGATGTAAATCTTCAGCCCACTTTCTCCAGTGACAACAAACAGCAGCCTAGATGGTAAAAAATGCCCATCTACATTGAACCAAACCATTGTAAACACCTTTCTTCCCCACACTCTCCCATCTAAGAAGAGAAAGAGCAAAACCCACATGACAGCTACCACTTAGTGTGCTACTGGAAACTGTTCCAGTGAAAAAATGGCTAATGTAATGTAAGAAATAGAAATGTGTCCTTTAGACCAGAATCACAGAGTCATTTAGGTAGGAAGACATTAATCCAAGTAGGAAATCTTTAATCCAAAACAGGAACAACTCTGAGTTTACATCAGGTTGCTCCACATGCTATCTGGGCAAATTTTCAGTATCTCCATCTCTGGACGCCCCTTTCAGTGTCTGCTTACCCTTTCTTTGACGATTTTTTTTCTTTATACCTGTATAGAATTTCCTTTGCTGCAGTTTGCATCCATTGCCCCTCACCTTTTTGCTGGCTCTGTCTTCTCTGTAACAACCCATCATGTTTCTGAAGACAGCAGTGAGATCTCTCCTTTGCCATCTCTTGTTCAGGCTGAACAAGCTCAGCCCGCTCACCTCTCCTGGTGTGCCAGGTACTCCAGTCCCCTTCCAGTGCACTCGCTGCACTTTGCTGGTGCCCTCCTTGTACTAAGGAGACCCAAATGGGACACACTGCTCCAGCCGGACACTGTCCACTTGCCAAATAGAGGGGAGCAATCACTTTCCTCAGCTTGCTGTCTGTCTAAGCCTCTTACTAAACCAATCCTGTATCAAGATCTGGAACAGAACAGCACTCCACACCCTTCCCATCATCAGAGGGGTAGAAGAGACAGGGACTCACTCCATGAACAATGAGGAGACTTTCCTTGATGCTTGGAGAACCTTCTTGCTCAGTTGCACAACACCCTTTCCTCTGTCAGCGGTGCTGTCACCAAGGAGCTAAGCTAGGGTTGTGGTATGACAATAATAGATGCCATTCTAAAGCAGGACTCTGAAAATGCTCTTTTTAGCCTACTCCAAATGAGCTGTTGCAATAGTACAAGCCTCCCTTATCCACCTGTAAAACAAAACTTGACTGCCAAGGGAAGTACGTGAAGAATAGCACCACGTTGCTTCAGCTCTGGGACTTAACGTGGACCAGGCTGCCGTTAGCAAAAGATCTTTTCACAAAAAAAAAAAAAAAAAGGGGGGGGGGGTAGGTAGGTGGACTGAATATTTACAAACATCGCCTTGATTCTCTTGCTCAGCTGTTTTTGGGGAGCTAGGGGAAGAACAGCTAGATTTCCCTTATCTCTACAGCCACATAGTCACAGGGTGAGGCTTTGTATCATTAACTGTGCAGCAGCACTGCAAAATATAATGCTTTTACAGTAAAGCTGTTGCACGATGCACTCTTACAGGAAGCCAATAGTAGGGAGGTCATTAGCAGCTTATTTACTTCCCTGACAAATACTGTAACCCTCGGTATGTATCTGGAGATAAAATGAAACATCTTTTCTTTTTCTAGAGCTGGAAACCTCATGGAGAAAGTTAATTACCCATGCAAGTGGGGAACAGTCATGCTACCATCATTTTTAAAAGGATCAGAGGCTGCAACACCCAGCAAAGCCTTGATTGAGCTAAAACTTATCTAAAGGGCTTCCTCAAATAAGAATCTCCACTGCAGCTCCTAAAATCACCCTTTGGAAGTTGGAAAATTGTATTTTCAGGTTAAAAGAAGAAAGACTAAATGAAACTGATTCTAAGAAGTGTTATACTCAGCACTTTCAAAAGGTTCACCTATGTTAGTAACAGGACAAATACACACCCCAGGATTCAGGAAGCTTTAATTTCTCTGTCCTACTAATTCTAAGAAGCTTTTCAGGACTATAACTGAGTGCATAGCATAGCACAGAAATATCAGTGCCTCTGTAAGTCTTACCATCCTCAACTAGTTCTCTCCAAGCCTTTGGGAAATAGTTATTCTCACATCCCCATTTACAGACTGGTTTCTCATAGTCACAGAGGAGCACTCCCCAGGTGGACGTTCATCACGCAGATCCAACATGCAAAAGCTGCATCTGTTGGGTCTCTTTCAGCGTGCTGGGGTTGGGCAGGATATTATCAGTGTTTCTGGCTTGGGGCATAGCAGCATACAGCGTGGGTGTACTCGTATACCCTCACTGGGAGGAGATGCAGTTGCATAGCCTCTAAAATTCATGCCATTCCCTCTGTAACACTTGCATGTTGCCCAGAACCACAGCCCAAGTTAAAAATTTCTGACTAGCAATTGGGTTTGCAGGTGCATGGGACAGATGTAACTCCTCACACAGCCTGCATGGGATTCTAAAATATCTTCGTTCTTCGCTCAGGGAAGAGCATACATATACACAGATGTGTACATCAAGGCAGAAATGTTGGAATTTAGACACATTTCCTCAGCACTCTGGGATGTTTCTTAAAATGCAAGGTTTCTCTTCTGAACTTTGGAATCTCTATACAGCTCTGGAACCCCCAACACATGAAGGACAGAGGAGGCCACAAAGATGATCAGAGGGTTGGAACACCTCTCCTACAAGGACAGGCTGAGAGAGTTGGGGTTGTTCAGCCTGGTGATGAGAAGGTTCTGGGAAGACCTTATAGCAGCCTTACAGTATCTGAAGGGAGCCTACAAGAAAGCTGGATAGGGACTTCTTACAAGGGCTTGTAGTGATAGCACAAGGGGTGATGAATTCAAACTGGAAGAGGGGAGATTTAGATTAGATATTAGGAAGAAGTTCTTCACTATAAGAGTGGTGAGACACTGGAAGAAGGTTGCCCAGAGAGCTGTGGCTAGTCCATCACCAGATATGTTCAAGACCAGGCTGGATGGGGCTTCAAGCAACCTGGTGTAGTGGGAGGTGTCCCTATCCATGGCAGGGGTGGTGGAACTAGATGTTTTTAAGGTCTCTTCCAACCCAAACCATTCCATGACTCAATGATTTAACTTCACTACATTGCAGTTCACCCCACAGCTGAATGTTCTTCTGCTACAAAAAGACAATTCTATCCCTGCTTCTCCCAAACTATATTAGCTCACTAAGCATCTCCAGGTTTTTTGTTTCTTGACCAACACCTGATTTCTTTGTTTAATTTCTGGTGTTTTCCTATCTTAACACAGCTTCTCCACGAAGCTTAACAGGTTAAACACTTGCTGTTACATCAAGGACTACAGATGTCAATCCCTGTGATGTTTTAGGAAGTGAATTTTGGGTCTTGAACTGAAGACAGAAGGAGGCATTTCTTTTAGCTTCCAGAAATTTTCAAGCACTACTACTATTCATCTGTGTTACAGTTTTTAGCAACCAGCTATTACCTAAATTTCAGGAGAGACTTAATAGCAAGGAGAATACCTATTGAAGCACCTCATGGTATAGCACTTCATACTGAAAGCTTCACAACATCAACTGGAAATCATCGATTTTAAGTAGAGAGATTCCTAGGGTGAAAGATCTTTAAAGAAGCCTGAGACAACCGGCAATTTTCAGAGATGACAAATAGCTAAAGGTTCCATTGACTGGCCTGAAATTAAATGGTGTTCACCACTGGAAATCAGCAGCTTGGTCACAGCCCAGGTAGAGTCAATGTGAGATCTGGAAAGAGCAGTCACAATTTCCAGGCTATGCTTCTGTTCTAGCCTCTACCACCTTCATCTTTACGCTTAAGTGATTTCACTCTGTGAGCACAGCTTAGTGTCACAGCACTGCCAATTCCCATATTCGCTCATTTAATCTCATCAGGTGATTTCTTGGAAGTGATTATAGGAACATCTCAGTTCAAAATAAATTTGCAGACTTAATGGGTTCTCAGAAAAGAGTGGGCTAACAATCTTGCAGGTTCAGAGTACAAATCAAAGGATCTGATGCACAGAGATATCTATATACACATATAGTATATATATTTTAAAGCCAGTCTCACAATTTGGTGAAGAGCTGAAGGGGTTTAATTCAGGGGTTTTTTTTTTAATGCCTCCAGACAGCAGTATTGCTACCCAGATACTCAATCTTTATTCTGATAGAAGATGTCATGTTCCCATTTGCATTCAATTTTGATCTCTCCCAGACTTCTCATATCTTTCTGAATTCCAGGCTTTGGCTGAGAACATTAGAGAGTAAAAGGGATAAGCCCTGCCACTCTTCTGTTCTGCATTTCCCCAAACACAAATGTGTTCAGATCAAAGCCTTTGACACAGACATAGCTCCATTCTTAACACCATGAGGAACACCTCTTTGTTTTGGGCTTAGATACAGTACCAGTGCATTGTATATTTCAGAACAGTAAAAGCATTGCCTCATTTTCTTTTGGCTTAATGACTTCACCTCTTTTCCCTTCTCACCTTCTCTCACACACATATACCTTGCAGCTGGCAGCTACTCAGAATATAAAATGAAACATAAACTGAGACTTAGGAGCCAGATGGAGATTTCACAGAAATAACTTGAGAGGAAAGCAAAAGGAAATGCAGCCAATGCTTCCAAGCCCATTACAGAGATTTCTAAGCAAGCAGCTGCTTGAGAAGGCAGCTTGTACTTTTTGTGGCAACACCCACACTGCCTGCTATCTTATGTATGCTCTTCCACCACTTCTTACTCACTGTAACGCTGCTGGTTTAAATGCCACAGTCCAGTGCTTGTTCTCCTTCCTGAGCAAGAAGATTTACACAGAAGGATGACAGCATTGTGACTGATACTCCCCAGTAACAAAGCATTGCTATTCCGAGGTGAAATGGTTAATTGTTTCAAACACAACATGTAGCTGTATGAAATGTGCCTTCGCTGGCACTGGATCTTCACAGACATCAGCCATTTATGGATTGACTGCCCACACTGAGGTTTCTTGGTTTCAAGAACATACCTAAAACACAATAGTGTGTGAATAGGGGTCTGATTTGTTACAGCCAAGTATCTGCAAACCTCAGCAGAATAATAATTGAAAAAGAATGCTGAGCTATTCCAGTGGCTGCATAGCACATCTGAGTGCTAAAACCTTGGGATACACTATAGCAAGGACAGGAAAAATATCTAATCTGTAAGTAAATCCTAAGGGGAGGAGAGATTCTACAGAGTGTGTTTACACAAGATTAACTATGAATCATGCACAAACCACAAGGAAAGCAGACTGATTCAGTTTCCAGTACCATGCAAAATCTGGCATAGTATTTATATACTTAAAATGCATGTCCTGCCTCATGGACGACAGGCAAGATCTTTCACTCTGGCTGCATGCATTGATCTTGGAATAATCTGTAGAAATACACATAGGCCCTGTATCATCAGTCATGTATGTCACATCCTCTTGGGGCCTGGAAATGTCTGTCAGCGAGCTCTTGGGATTCACAGCTCTGGAAAGCCTTCAGAGCAGCTCTGAAAGGGAGTTAAGACAGCCAGGACCAGGGTTGCAAGCTAAGAGCTGATGGCAGCAGGCTGTGAGTAGCTGGCACGCTGCAATGTCCAGCACCCTCTGGAACAGATCTTCACATAAGCATGAAGCATGAGAGATGAGAGAGTTTCTCCCTGTCTGACATGATTAAAGTAGACTTTAAAACACATGCGCTTGGGTGGTCCGCAACAAGGCATTAGGATTCTTTAGACTGAATCTAAAGAGCAGGTGGTCATGCCCTTCATCCTCAGCTTTCAGTGGGTATTAACACTTACTAGAGTGAAGCTCAATAGTGAATCTCAACACAGAGCTCTAGGTCTGTTGGAGATACCTTAACTACAGGCTTTGGGATGGCCCATTTGATTGGCTTTAGCTGCTGAAATGCAGGTAAAACCATATGCAAATCTAGTGATGAAATTCCCAACACTAAAATGAAAGAAAGGACAAAGTCACTACCCTTGACATGTCTTTGAGAGCCCTCTTTCCTCAATGTCACCACTCAACCAGCAGCTTAACATGAGGCTCATAAGGAACAGAAGTCCTCTCTCATCTTGAACTGGCCAATTTCTGTCCGATAATATTCAATTTTCTAGGCTCCAGCTGGCACCTCCTACAAGGCCCTCACCATCTGAGCTACAATCATAACCTTGGGATTCTGACCTGGGTGGATTTACACCGCTCAGTGACTTCAGCAGAGCTGCACCAGTAAAACACAACTTTGAAGCCCTGGTATTGCCTTAGGGATGAGAAAATGGTTGAGGTTTGCATTGGATCAGCATTTTTCAGATATTTACTCTCTCTGTCTGCAGAACATCCACCCTTGATCCTTCAGGTTTACCATAAGCCAGGACTGGGAATTTTTGTGGCAGTTCTTGTTAAAATTTGGCAATGCACCACTTCGCCTACTTCCAGTGACAAAACAGAGAAGCTCCAATTATTCCAGACATGAACTGATTGCTTTCTTCCCCCTCATATACTGTGGGGTTTTTTTTGTGAGAGGGCTACACTGAGAATTTCTCCATTAAATTCCACCTTTACTGTTTGTATGACCATTTTTCATTTTGCACAGATTCTTTAACTCTGACTACGTGCCCGCAAGGCTTTTTTTGAGCATATAAAATGATACACTTCACTGCTGATTAGAGAAAAAGAGTTGGTACAGTTCCCATTGGATCTAAGTTCTCCAAATCTTCTAAGTCAATGTGTGGTGACTTGATTATCTCAAAGTGGTCAGGTGCTAGACCATCCTCACAAATTCCCATCTAACAGTCAGCTGTAACAGAACACACCATGGACAAGGACCTCAAAATGCTATCCAAACAGCGATGAAACAAAGCTCTATCTAGTGCTGTATGCACCTACAGATATGGATATATCTACAAGAGGGAGATGCTATCCTCAGAAAGGATCATTAGAGCACAATTTCACCCTAAATCATTAGTCAGCAGAGGATTGGTTTGACTGATTGCTGATAGCTATGAAAAGAGGCTAGAATGATAAAACATTCATGTGGGAAACTGTTTACTCTTATTTCACTGTTGGGGTTTTTAAGGTATCTGTTCTAAATAACAGCTTCCTCCCTGCATCTGATCCCGAAAGAAAGACCCTTTCTGTATATAGGACAGCAGAATATGTTGCCATGGAAATTATTATGATCTACTTAAATTCAGCAAATCCAGCCTTATGGGGTATATTCCCCTGAGTATCACAATTTAATAATTAATGTTCTTTCTAAATAGCAACATCTTTCTGTTTTGACCAAAATCCTTATAAGCAGAGTGAAAACAATAAAACTGGAAAGTGGAACCCTTTGTTCAGCTGCATCTTCAGGGAAGATGCAGACAGCCTCCAAGCTGCCTTGCCAATGTGCTTCAGCTCAGACCTAGATGGATCATTTGGAATGAAGAAAGCTTCATTTGGTGTTTGTGTCCATGGCGGCCCTGGCCTCTCAGCTATGATTTCCAGCAAAAATACATGTTCAGTTGAATCCAAACACTGACCATTCATTCCTTTCCATAAAGCCACCAGTCTTGCACCCATTCTCTAGCCGTGAAGGCCCAGTGAAACTACTTATTCTGCTCCCATGAAATATATTGCTAAACCCAAAGCTGCCTCAGGGCAGCTCTTCCATCCATCTTTCTCCTTTAAGTGTCACCATGAATACTGCAGGTAGATTTTAGGAGCCACATGGTGTTGTTCAGACTGATCTAATGCTGGGGATAGCTTCTTGTGGATCACATAATATGGGTGTCTCGCAGGTCTAAGTTTAGACTTGCACGGACACATGTCCTCCCAAGTGAGAGGCAGCTGGACAAGGAGAAACCTTCCACCACCAGTTGAGCTGCTCATCCATGAAAGGGACTGAGGCAGAGCATGGCCCAGGAACTGCCCAAGGCAGAACATCTTATCACTGTGGCTGCTTAACATGACCTGCAGCCTGGGTGAGCTGCTCTCCCCACTTGCTCACAGCAAGTTAGGGCATTTGTGATGAAGACATCAAGACAAAGCAAGCCATGAAACGTTGTGATGACAGGAGAAGGTCATCTTCCTGTGATTATTCTTCTGACCAGGCACTTCCCATCTGTCCCCCCTAGAAGGCTACTCCTTATGAAATGCCATCTAAGACTCCTGGTTTCACTCCTCCATGAGTGCTTCTGAGGGACTGACAGTCAGAGGAGCTCTGCCACAGAAGAGTCCGGTCTGTGCAAAACATCCCTGAACTTTTGACCACTGGCTTGGAAATTTCAGCTCAAAATTTATATTTCCATTGCCCCTTCAGTTCTACTCCAGAGAGCGTGCCTCACGCCCACATCAAGTTCTATCACACATAAAGCAGAACTGATGGTTTTGTTGGACAGAAGTTATCACTAAGCCTATTTCACAGGTACCACATTAAGAATAAATAACTTGCCCTCTTCCCACAGGGAGTTTGCAGCTCCACTGAACCCAGGCTCTTGGTATTCTCATACAAAATCTGTAGCACAAGTCCTCCTCAACTCCTTTGTACAAGGCTAGCTGTTGGTTATAAGCCTCCCTCCAAAACACGAGGCAAGAATTGTCTGTTAGCTTTTGGCTCTCCTCTAAAAACGCTTATTTAGAGGCTGGAAACAAGAAATAGAATAAATGAGCTCAACTGAGCTGAATGAAAGAAAGCAACAGTATGAGCTCAACAAAAGTGCTTCTTGAGCAGGAGCTGCAACTGTTTGTTGATGCTGATAGCACTGAATTGCTTGGTAGACTCAAAGGCAGTCTACACACATTGGCCTGACATCCTGGGACCAGTCCAAAAAGGCACAAAATTCCAGTCATGAGGGGCATTCTTTCTAGCTCCTCAGAAATTGATTTTTCAAGACTGGTTTTGTTGGCCTATAAAATTTGCCATTTTGGAAAGCAAAAGGTTACTGTTGGCTCCATGAGAGAGAAGGGGGCGGGGGGTGGGTATGGACTGAAGCTTTCTTGGCCAGTTGATTAATTCCTTCTTTGGAATTGGTTGGTTGCTTATTTATTAGCAATTAGTGCATTAGCAGTAAGGGACACAGCAAGCAAGCAGACAGCATCTGAAGAAAACCTTTACTAAGTGTGACACCAGCCCAGCATTCGCAGCTGTCCTCCTGTCATTCCCAAGAGTAAATCTCCAAATTGACACCCAATCCTCTTCTGCCTCCATAACCATGTGCATCCCTTCTGAAACATAATCTTTGCACTTCATTTCTACTTACTATACAACCAACTTCTCTCCTTCTTCAGTACCATCCCTGCCCTTCTTCTGTCTACGTGGCAGCTTTTACCAGCCTGCAGTTCACTGCTTTACCACCCATATCAAACTAAAATCCTTTATCCTTCCTTTCTAGATCCTGCAAAATGTGTCTACAAGAAACAAAAAGCAGGTGTCGAGGTTTAACCCCAGCAAGTATCTAACCACCACGCAGATGCTCGCTCACTCGCACTCCCTACAGCAGCATGGGGGAGAGAATCAGGGATATTGGTTGATATAAAGACAGTTTAATACACAAAAATATGAAGATATTAATAATAATAGCAAAGAAATAGAATTCTTGTGTTTGTGCAAGTGATGCACAGTGCAATTGCTCACCACCCATTCCCAAGCAGCGGCTCCTGGCCAGCCCTCCCCTCAGTTTATATACTGGACATGACATTGTATGACAGGGAACATCCCTTTGGCCATTTGGGTTCAGCTGCCATGGCTGTGTCCCCTCCCAACTTCTTGTGCCCCTTTAGCCTTCTCACTGGCAGAGTATAAGAATCTGAAAAGTCCTTGACTTAGTATAATCACTACTTAACAATGACTAAGTGTGTTATCAACATTATTCTCATACTAAATCCAAACCACAGCCCGGTAACAGCTTCCAGGAAGAAAATTAACTCTATCTCAGCCAAAACCAGGACAGCAGGGTACCCTACTAAGGAGATAATGCCTCTGCTCTGAGGATCGTATCAAAAGATGGAGTGGTTCTGTGTACAAAGCTTGGGAAAGTACCAGTTCTGGTGCTCCAGTTCTAGCACGCTGCTCCAGATCTGGAGGGCTTTCCTGGGGCCTGCAGAAGGAGCAGGTATGTCTATTGCAGCCCTTCCCTTCAGAAGCACACAAGCCATGGAAAAGTAAAGCACATATTTCATTTTGTTGTTTCTTCCAGTTCATCCTTACCACTCTGCTCACCATCTGTTTGGCTGATATTTCATCAGTTTAAATTAGAAGCTCTTCAGAGCAGGAATCTTGCCTTACTACACGCATGTGAAGCGCTAGACCAGAACATGAACACTCTACCAGTAAGAGTGTCACACAAATTATCAGGGAGCACAGGATAAGTCTCAAATGATTCACCTAGAAGGCAGAGTCGCATTTATTCATACACTATTTTTATATAGCTACAGAACTTAGAAGAACCAACTAGAGACTTGACTCTATTGTCTAGAGTGCTTTAAAATCAAAAATACTACATGAGACTTCCTGCCCCAACAAGTTGATAGCGCACAAGTGACAACAAAAGTATGTGACAGCTTCCTCTACTAAAAGCAGATGAACTTCAACATGACAAGTGACTTAAGTGAGATTCTGCCATATGTTTTGCTTGTGAATAGCCTGATCATATGGATGCATCCCTCCATTGAACCATTTTGTCTCACAAGGCCTACCTGAAATCTGCTCAGTTGTCCTGATCAAATTAAACGGACAAGTCAACAAAAGGAAATCTAGACTCAGATCCTAGCTGCCTAATGAGGACGTAGAAGAAATTTTGACATATGAAGATTCTACAGTACAAACTGGCCTATACTTCTGCAGCTCTCATGTCTAGGTACCAATTCACATTTCAGCCTGGAAATTCCAAAGACACCACCTCTGTCTGCTGAAATCATGAAAGCATGTCCTGGTTTGGGTGAAAACAGGACTAATTCTGTTCAGTGATTTTACTTTTCAGTTCAGTACTTCTAATTAACAG
>JANHFX010023643.1:13969-36284 GCA_027560015.1 Chloroceryle amazona | reverse complement strand
CCCAGAGGGGTGCAAAGGCCTCCCTGTTACCCTCATTCTCCCCCCCCGCTGCCCACTGAAGCCACCTCCCGGACTGCAGGAGGGGTAGGCTTGGTTTCACTGTCCCCCTGGGGAGACACAGCAGCCATTGGCAGGATCAGGCCCTGCTGGGTCACTGGGCTCTCTCTCCACTCTGTGTAAGGCACAAACTGCTCTTCCCTCCTCAGCAAGATGGGTTGATGGCTCAAAAATATGCATCCTGGAAGTGCCTGATGCTCAGCAGCTCCTGTCCTGCGGGCAGGAGCAGTCACCAGAAAGGAAGGCAGCTTCTGATCCCGGTGGCCTAGGTGTGTGCAGTCCCCTTTCTGCTTTCTCAGGCGGCCGAGGAAGCACGAGGAGCAGTAAGAGGACTCCCAAACCCCAGCGCGCCTGAGGCTCTGCTGTGGGGAGTGAGTCACGCAATGGATTTGGTGGGCACCAGCAGCCCTGCTGCTCAGGCAATCAGAGCTCATTTGGGAACATCATGCCCCCACCTCGTGAGGAGTTTGTCATTTCTGAAGGCACCACGTAAACCTCCTCCCGTTGCCTGCTTGGCCGGCTGGGTAGTGCCACCGGCACAACTGTCACCCCTCCTCCCGGCCGGACCTCAGCGCAGAGAAGCTGCCGATGGACACGTTCCTCCTGCTCCTGCAGAAGCAGCTCCCTGGGGAAACCTGGCCCAGTACCCCCAGCAGCCGCTGTTTTAACCACCCCAGGACCCCACAGCAAAACCAGGCAGGAGAAGCTGTTTGGCTCTGTTCACCATGCCCAGAGACAGTGGCAACGCTGCTCGAGGAGCAGCATAGAGCACCCTGCAGCTTCTCCAGGGGTTCAGGTGCACACGTACACATGGAAACCCAGGGCAGTTTTGCATCAGGAAAGCAGAGACCGGTCCCCTTTGCCATTTCCTGAGCAGGGTGCATTTGTCGTTACCTCGCCAGGGAGGAGAGGATCGCTGCCTGCTCCTCCTCTGCCTCTCTCCACCGCCGCAGGAAAACAAGGACATTACATCACCTGCCGTGATGAAGGGAGGCTTGATAAATGGTGAGAGAAAGGAGCACCAAGGCCTCCCTGGGAGGAAAATTCCCCTCAATTAAACAGCAGGAGCATAAGGGACAGGTTTGTGAACTGGTTTGGGGTTGGAAGCAGCCCTGCAGAGGAGCACGGAATACTCGTGTCTGGTTTGAAACTGCAGGAACAGGGCGACTGCCCTGAATCTGGTCCCTTGCAGAAACTCTTCACTGCTCCATCTGCTTTCCCTTTTATTCCTGAGCAAGTTGTAGTGGTCACTCGGGCACGCCAAGAGAGCAGGCACCATCTGAGCTAATTGCTGCAAAGGGCAATTAGCACAGCCCAAATCTCCAGGTCTGGCAGGGGAGAAGTCCCCCTCGAGATCCCAGCTTGAGCAAGGTGGCAGCACCCAGGGACCGGAGGCTGCGCTGCCCGTGGGGATGCTGCTTTGTGCTGAAAGACACTGTCCTACAGGCGTCAGACACCCCCCACATGACAGGCTTGCAGAAGGGGGGCTCTTCTTTCCCTTTGGGGGTGGGAAAGGGTTACTGGAGCTATGCTGCACCCTTAATGGCACAGCGGGGAGTGGGACGAGGAGTTGTGGGCATTTCTAGTTGCGGGCGTTTCTCTCCCTGCCATGGCAGAGCAGCCAAGGTGGCCCAGCAGCTGCTGGGGACACAGTTAGCATGGAGCCATCCATGCTACCTCCTGTGCCCCTGCTGCGAGTGTGCCGACCAGAGCCCAGCCTGCCCAGCTCCTCCAGCCCCACCTCAGGAAGCAGCCCTCCAGGACCAGCCCTCCCTTCTTCATCCGTGCTCCACCTTCACCTCAGCTCTCCTGAAAACGGGCGGCCAGAGCTGCACCCAGGTCTTGGGACATGGACTTCAAGAAGTAGACGTGACCACATCCTCGCCTTACCCGTTGCCTCTCAGGAGCGCAGCTGCCATCCCCACAGCAGTACCGAGCCGCCTGGCTCTGTCTCCTCGGCCCGTACCAACACATCTGTGCGGGGTCTGAGCAGAAGTCCCTGCTTGGAGCCGAGCACTGGCCACGTCAAGCTCCCAGCCTCAGACTTGCGTGACCAGCGCCTCGCTGCAGCAGAGAAATCGGGCACGTTGACGGGGCTGGAAGGAGAAAACCTGCGGGTTCCCTTCCAGGCGAGGGAACAGCAGCGTGACCTGTGCTGCGCTTCCCCGGGGCTCGGTGACACCGCGGCCCCGCTGCCCACCGAGCCGAGCAGCTCGAATTCGTCTCCCTTGGAACACTGGAGCTGAATTCACAGCGCTCTGTGCTGAGCCCCGAGAGCCACCGAGTGGCCCCAGCCCGGAGCTGCAGCAGCCGCTTCCATCGGCCGGATACAGGCGGATGCGCAGCCTGTGAGGGGGGATTTTCAACCTTCAGTCCCTTCGCTGATCCCTTACAGCCCATGCTGGAAGGGTAACGACACAGGGCACAAATCTGCCCCCTTCTTCTGACATGTCCGTGATGGAAGGAGGCTACGAGCTGCTCTACAGCAGGTAGAGCAAATGTCCAGCTCACACCAGCACTCAGCCAGACCCTGACATCAGGGAATGACAGGGCAGGGGGGGTGGAAGGGACCTCTGGAGATCAGCTCAGAACCAGGCCGGCAAGATCAGTGACATGAAGCAAATTCTTCCCCAGCTTCCCTCTCCGGCTGGTCCCTCAGACCAGCTGCTTCTTGAGGAATGGACTCCTCAGCAGTAGGATCTGAAGGATCCATCCATCTCCTGGTACCACTTCAGTTTTGCCACACGAAATACAGAATTTTAAGCTTTATTTTTCTATTGGCCAGCAACGTAAACTGGGTTAAAAAACAAAAAACACCAAAAAACAACATCAATAACAAAAAATCCCAAACAACAAAAAGCAATGAATATTATTACACAGAGAAGAATTATAAAACAACTCAACGGACACAAGTCAACTCACTGGTCATCTCTCATTCTTCCTGGCCTCTCCCAACCCTGTACACTGCATTTGAAGGGAATGGGCGAAGGCAGCTGTGAAGATATGCTTAAGAAACCAGAAATATTGCTTCAAGCAACATGCTCAATATTTTCCTCTTAGTTAGTAGTCGATACTTGTCAGGAACTTGGATTATAAAACAAGAAATAATTTAGAGATTTCTCCTGTAGATCATTACACAATAATTTAGATTTCTTTCCCCTCTTTCCTACTGCAGCGGAAGCCAGGACACAACTCGGTTCCTCCTCCTCTCCCTCTGCATTAGTTAAGGATTATTTCATGGGGCTGATGGTGAGGGGGGAGTTTCAGATTTACCTGCTCTGAATTTTAACTTGTCACCCTTTAGCGCCAGTCCAAGATTTCTGCTCCGTGAACCAAAAACCCCACGATGCTACGTGACCTTTTAGAGGTCTGGATGATTTTGCTCCCTTTAACTGTCTGCTGCCAAGGGACAGGGTTCAATGGCACCACTGAAGGGCCAGGAGAGGCAAGAAATTTGTTGATGAAAGGGTCTGTCTTCGCTGCTTGGAACCACCAAAACCCCGCAGCCCTCTTCTGCTTCACAGGTGTAACCAGGAAGCTGAGAACAAGAGCAGAGGCACTCAAGATCTAGCAATTCAGGCTAAGGTCCTGTTGGCTTCACGATGGCACTAAGGCCATGGTAGTGGTGACGTCTGTGTCCTGTATATATCAGGATCCCAATGCAGGGAGAATATTTAATTAAAACCCATTCCTCTGCAACAGACAGTGTTAAACCAGAACTGCCAATTTACCAAGTACACTGGGGCTACTGGTGGAAGCTGACTCTCCTGACCTGCTCAGCAGTAACCAGTAAAGTGGGCTTCCAGGTCTCATTAAAGCCAGAACCCCCCCAGCTAATTAATGAGCTCTTTGGAAGCTGATAAAACATTTGTATATATTAATTTCCCACCCAAGACAGAAAAGCCTGGAGGTTTGAGTTAGAAAGACCAAGGCAAGGGGAGCTCTCAACAGAGATGTGAGTAGGTATCTCCACTCACTGAACAGGCCCACGGGTAGCAGGATACACCAGCTCCACAAGGCCAGTTCCTCACCAGTTCTCAGCAGGGGATAGCTAGAAGGAAACTAGTTTTCCTCACGCACTGGAGCCTCTCAATAAAACAGACTCGATCCAAAAGAGTTGGAAAGCCGTCTACCATCTCTGCTCCAAAATGGGCAGAAGGCAAATGGTCTCTGTGGCCCCTAAGGGCACTGTGCTGTGCGAGGCTTCAAGGAAGAGGTGGAAGGATGGCTGAGAAACCCTAAGGCACCCGCATCTCGGCCACATCAGTGTTAGGACAAGACTTGAGCTGCAGCGAGTTGCGCTCCTGATCAGCAGGGAGAGGTGCTCCTGCCCCAAGCAGCTGGGCAGGAGAACTGCTGTTAGGACATTGGCACACACCCCAGAGGAGGGAGAGAATCTTCCACGCATGAGACACTCAGCTCTGGCTCCAGCCCAGCGCAGAAACGTCATCGGTCGCCACAGTCCATGCCTGGTGCTGCTGAGCTACTTCTCAGAGAGCAAACCAAGGGTTTTGTAGAGCATCCTGGTACCTTCACCTGGGCTCAAGAGAAATGGCCCTGGGTAAGTCCTGCTTTGCAGTTATACGGAGGGACTGTGTCACTAAGGCTTCTAGCAGAAGAGCCACAGCTCTTTTGTTTCTTGACAATGAAGAGGACCTGCTGAACTCCTGGCTGCCTTGTGCACAACCGGGGGGGGTGACTTTCCCCAGAAGGGGCAGGTGAGGCGGTGCATGGTTCGAGAGGGGTTTAATTGCAGAGCCCAGTCCTTGTGTTACAGACACTTCTGTGGTGGTGGTGGTGGAGAGTGGTGGGGTTGGGAGGCGCTAAGGGAAGCGGCAGAGGGGGAGCGACAGAGTTCCCGTGGCAATTAATAGGGTTCGGACTTCAAACTCCGGTACAAGCAGCAAGTGAAAATCATCCCGAAGATCTACAGGGTGTGAAGAGAAGAGAAAAATGTAGGGAAAAGAATGGAATTATGTAGCAGCTTGCAAAGTAACAGCCTGGACCCAGACTGAGCAGCAGGTAGCTCCTGCCTGGGGATACTGCGCTCCACTTGCAATAAGCAGCAGAGAGAACATAATCTGTGCTAATCCTCCCAATTAATCACCAGCGGCTTCTCTGGGGGGTTATATGGCTACTTGCCAGAACAAAAGGGAAGCCAAGGAACTCTCAGAGACATCTGCACCCAGAAGAAAAGACTATCCCACACCCTTCCCTCTAGAATGGGAGTAGGGGGCATCTGTATCCTAGCCCTGAATTCATCACCCTCTCCCAAATCATCTGCAGACCCCCAAGTGCCGTTACTTGGTACGATGCAACCGAGGGAGAAATTGTGCATGACTTAAAATAATCCTAATGAACCCTGGTAGGAAAGTCCTCCAGGAGGCTGTTAAGCTGCACGGGCACCCACGGCACATGCCCAGCAGAGGTCTCTCACAGGCTGCCACACCGCCTGCCATGGACTCCCCGCAGCTCTGCGGCAGGAGTCTCTCTCCCCCTGGCCCAGCTGGATGTGCTCCTTCAGCAGAAGCAAATTCTACAGACTGGCACAAGAGGCTTTTGCTTTGGAGCCAGTGAATCCTCACAGCCCCGAAGTACCTGGCAACTTCTCCTAGCAGGGAAATGCCTAAACCATCTGATTTTTTTTCCATTCCTCAGCTCTGGGGTTCCATTAACTTTTGTCCAGCACCCCCAAAACTCCCCTCGGCCCTTTTACCTGCACACAAGCAATGCTGATCCCCACCGCCCCGATAATTTTCAGATGCTCTTGAATGAAGTTTTCCAGCTTGGTAATGCAACCGCTCTGCAGGGCGAAAGGAAGGACATGGAAATCAGCTTATTAGATTCACAGAATGGTAGAGGTTGGAAGGGACCTCTGGAGAACATCAGAGTCCAACCCCATGGTCAAAGGAGGATCACCCAGAGCAGGCCACACAGGAACAGATCCAGGGGGGTTTGGAAAGTCTCTAGGGAAGCCTCTCCACAGCCTCCCTGGGCAGCCTATTCCAGGCCCCTTTACCCTAACAGGAAAGAAGTTTTTCCTCGTGTTGGTGTGGAACTTCCTGGGTTCCAGTTTGTGTCCTCTCGTCCTATCATAAGGCACCACTAAGAGCCTTCTACTTGGCACCCGCCCTTCAGATATTTGTAAACATTCATAAGATCCCCTCTGTCTACTCTTCTCCAGCTAAACAGCCCCAAGGCTCTCAGCCTTTCCTCATAAGAGATGTTCCAGTCCATTATCCTCGTAGCCGACATTAGGCTTTCTCTAGTACTTCCCTGTCCCTCTTGAACTGGGGAGCCCAGAACTGGACACAATACTCCAGAGGTGGCCTCACTAAGGCAGAGAAGCAGGGGAGGAGAACCCCCTCTTGACCTGCTGACACATTCTTCTTAATGCACCCCAGGAGACCATCAGCCTTCTTGTCCATGAGGGCCCACTGCTGTTCCATGGATAACTGAACATCCACCAGGACTCCAAGGTCCTTCTCCACGGAGCTGCTTTCCTGCAGGTCTTCCCCTAATCTGTACATTTTAACCTCTTGTTCACTTTAACCCAATGGTTGTGACCCTTGAAAGCCACGCTACAAAGAGTGGTGTCAGTGAGCACCTCTTCCCCTGACATCACTGGAAAAGCTACAGAGATGATGTAAAGGGCATCACGTTTTGTATTGCTCGAGACCTACTGGGACAGGAATCGTCAAACAAACCCAAGGCAGCTGCCGGCTGAGCAGGAGAAATGGAGAAGAACATGCACATCACACAGAGGGAGTGTGTTGTTTTTGTGGAGCAAGGTTCCCTCACTCCCTGCCCAGCACATGCCTGCAACGGGCGTTTGCTCCTGTGAGGCCCAAAGGCCAAGGAACTGCTGCTGAATGGATCCCGTGCCACGAACTCTTAAAACGACAGGAGTCTTTTTAGAATAAATTCCCCTGACTGCTCTTCTGACAACAGCGAGGCTCAGGGTGAGCCTGACAAGCCAGCTCTGCCTGCCTCTGCCTCACCACTGCATCACTGGCCGGCAGTGTGACCTTTCCCTCTCGGTTTCAGGCCCAGGTTTTGTTGTGATAAGACAAAAATAAATCAGAAAGAGCATTCTCTGGTGGCTTGACTTCTTTTTTTTTTGAAGAGTTCCCTTGAAATAATTGAACTGTTTATTTTAAGGCAGGTTTTCCATGGTAACATCGGGGGGTTTATTGTGTAGGCTGCAGCAGTGCCCCAGGGGTTGACAGTGAACACAGGAGTGAGCATACAGCCCTCTGGGGAGGGATGGCAAAGGCCTCACTTTTCCCACACCAGCATCAGGTTCTTAGTGTCAGCCTCGGCTGCCCTGATATGAATCAGTTACTCCTGCTTCCTGATCTGACCCTTTTCTAGATTTTTCTTCCCCAAAACCACAAAAAGTCCCTCCTGAACTCTGCCCGAGACCTCACAGTGTGATGTGTGGCACCTGACCACAGACCCAACCCTCACCTTAACAGCTTTTTCTCCTCCAGAGCTAGCCCAAGATATCTGGGAACTCAGCTGGTCAGCTGAGCAGAGAGGCAGTGTGGAGAGGCTGGGAACTGCCAGCCCTGCTCCTCAAATTGCTGTGGGTTTCCACTCCCAGAAACACCTCATCAGCCCTTGGACTCCTTCTTATTCGATGGGCCTCGCCTGGAAGGCAGAAATCTTACGGACAAGACTTCTTCCTGAAGAGCAAGACCCAGCCAAGCAGCTGGACAGGAGAGGGGCACTGGTAGATCAAAGAGACTGGACTTCATATCCCTTTTCCAAGCCCTGCTCAAAGCACAGCCTGTGTGAAGAAATACCCGCTCTGAAGGGGCCACCTCTTCACCCCCAGCCCTGATTAACTGCCGGGGGACAGGAACAAAGAGAAAGCTGCAAGTCACTGCTCCCCAGGCTCAATACAGCCAGCCAAGGTGTTGGTTCCACTGATGAGAAAAAGGACTATGCTAACCCACAGAGTGTCACAGCGAGCAAACTAAAGCCAGGTTATGGGACTGGTTATCCAAGAACTTTTACCAGCCCTGTGTAAACTGGATGAATCAATGGTCTGAGCGCTACGTGCTTACTCAGCTACTCTGCGATTCATTCTGCTTCTTCTAGAAGAGAGACAAGCCCCTCTAGTTCAACTCCAATCTTCTTTTCAGCCCAAACTGCAGCCCACTGGAACTGGCCTCATTTTTCTGCTTACAGGGCCCTCCTTCTTCCCCATAAAGCTGTTTCTTCACGCTGCAGGTCAAATCCTACTGTCTCAATCAAGGACCTGACGTATCTCCATGTGCACCTCACTAAGATAGGAAGCTGTGTCAAATGCAGGGCTTGCATCCAAGCCTCTTGCCAGAGCCAACCACCTCTCCCACTTCCCCCTGTCATGAGCATACTCTGTAGTAACAAACAATTAATTGTTTTTCTCATATCTACATAAAAAAAATAACAGACTAGATGACTGAACGCTCAACTAGAGAAAGGAGTTCTGCTTTCTAAGGAATCCTACTGACTCTGAAGCCTACTGACAGTTTGCTGCAAGAGCCCAACACCCTCACTCCCTGCCCACCTCCTTACATACTTCATGGCAGGCAGCTCTGAAGCCCTTTTGCTCTTTACCTCCTTGTAGATGTTGGAAGGATGGTCTCTTCGGCCACACAGGTCGGTTATCGTCTTACAGCAGCTGTCCGGGACTTTCCGTCCATTGGCCTCTGGAGATTTGATCCACAGGCTGTCGGCCCAGTCCGTGTAGTTGTTGCTCCCACAGCACTTGAACTGCGTGGACAGAGAGTACAGGCTGAGCAAAGGCAAGCACTGCAGCCTCCTCCTCCCTTGTGAAGCCCTGGGCTTCACCCTCCTTTGCAGAGACTCCAGTTATGTATCTCACGGGCTTTATTTTTTTAGAGTACTACAATTATTAGTGACTTTTTGTGTTAAGAGTACCCAAATCAGCCATGAAATATCAGCTTCATCCATCTTTCAGCAGCTGTGACCTTTGGTTCCCGCTGGGATGAACTGTAACCAGAGTCCACCTGCAGCTGCCTGGGCTCTTAACCACTGGGCTGGGGAGCGTTAATGGTGGCAACAGGGCAAGTTTAATTACCAGTTACTGTTACAAACGCAGATGCCATGGCAGCAGGCGTAGAGCAGGCTCCACGCTTTGAGAGTGCCTGTGCACAGGGGTCCTTTCTGCCTGTCAGAACTGCGGCAGCCCTAACGTGATCCACCCCCGAGCCCGGCACAGCACCGACCGCAACTCTCATTACATCTTGCTCTCCGGGTACTGAGGAGCTTAATGAAAAATGCCAGCAATTTCCCCAAAGCTTTGAAGTGGGAAGTAGAAAGCAGCTGTCAGAGTGACCTGGCAGCTCCAGTTCACTCTAGGGGTAATTCAGATCTCATTTCCTCAGTGCTACTGGGTGTGCAATTCAGAGATGACACCACGTGGCGCTGCCGGCTGCGTGGCCCAGGCCCTGCACCCCACCCAACCTTGTCTTGAATCGCAAGAAGCAGAACAGAATCATGGAATGGTTTGGGTTGGAAGAGACCTTAAAGATCATCGAGTTCCAACCCCATCCTGCCATGGGCAGGGACACCTCCCACTAGACCGTGCTGCTCAAAGCCCCGTCCAATCTGGTCCTGAGCCATCCAGTGATGGAGCATCCACAGCTTCCCTGGGCAACCTGTGCCAGTGTCTCACCACACTCAGAAGGAAGAGCATCTTCCCGATTTCTGCTATCAATCTCCCCTCTCTCAGTTTGAAGCCATTACCCCTCATCCTATCACTGCAAGCACTCAGAAAAAGTCCCTCCCCAGCTTTCCAGTAAGTCCCCTTCAGATACTGGAAGGCCACAAGAAGGTGTCCCTGGAGCCTTCTCTTCTCCAGGCTGAAAATCCCCAACTCTCTCAGCTTGGCCTCATAGGAGAGGGGTTTCAGCACTCTGATCATCTTTACGGCCTCCTCTGGACCTGCTCCCATACGTCCATGTTCCTCTTGTGTCGGGGCTCCAGAGATGAGCACCGTACGCCAGGTGGGGTAACATGCCCTCCGTATATTGAGGAAACATCTGTACATTGGATGTCAAGAACCCACGACACTTTTTGTGTGTTTGGTTTTAAGCCCTGAAATTGCATCAATTCTCTCTGCCTCTAGAGACACCCACCTCCTGCTGCAGCTTGTCTACTGCACTGGTAACACTCTCTTCTCCCTCCTTCCGGTACTTCTGGGTCATGGTGTTCTTCAAATTTTGCTTCAGCTCCATGCTCAGCTGAATGGAAGAGACAAGTGGGATAAAATCAGAAGGCAAACTCACTCCTCAGAAGGACCCAGAGCCCTTTGCTCCAAGAGGAAAGCAGAGAGCCTAATGGAAGCTACAGCTTCCTTCAAGATAATCCTCCAAGGCTGGAGACTGGACAGGATTATTTCCAACTGATTAGAGATCAGGCCTCCATTTTCCTAACTGGAAGGAGGTGTTGCAGGACCACATTTCAGCCTGCATTACACATCACCATACTGGTCCTCACCTTGAGTACATATGATTTGTCACGGCATGGCTGGAGCAAAAGAGAATACAGAACTGGGCCTGCTTAGGCAAGAATATGCCCATGAGACCACAGGCAATCTTCTCTCTCTGAAGCCTGTGACAAAATACTAAAAACCAAATCCCTCTGTCTAGGAGCCGGAAAAAAATCCAAAGTCTTGGGCATACTGGACTGAAGCTACATAGTCTGAAAGCTCTTGTATCTGCATGAAAAAGGATGCCACGGGAGGGAACTGGGTGTGCAACTGCAGAAGCACCCCAAGGGCTTCCTTGCTAACAGGGACAGAGAGACAGAGTCTGGTGTGGCAAGTACAGAGTCTCTGAAAGCATCGCCATAAACCACTGGCACGTTCAGGTGACCGGATTCAAGCCTTTATTCCTCTGGAGGCTCTTTTCATCTAACAGAATTCTCACCCAGCCAGGTGACAGCCAAAAAGTGCCAAAGAGCTGTGTGGTTTTGTTGGGATTTTTTTTGGCATCCTGGTTCATAGAGAAACAATTCTTTACTCCAACACTGGGGAAATTCTAAGTTTGCTATACCAATAAACAACGTCAACACACGTTTTATAGGGGGTCAGTGAATGAAACAGGCAAGCAGACTCCCTACACTTTTTATTCTACACAGTAAGTAGTAAAAGTCAGAATGTCTGGTTATGCTGAACTGTGCAAAGTACAGTCTGCAGCTTATTCTTCCCTTGAAACATTGTTTTTTTCCAACCCCATGTGTCAAATGAGGACAACACCTACCTCACAGAGATGATATGAAGCTTCGTTCATTAGTATTTGCAAAATGCTTTGAGATCCTGGGCTGGGAAGCTCTACAGAAGTGCAAAGGACTTAGTGTAATAAAAAGAAAGGAAAAGATTCAGCAGCTGGAAGGTATCAGAGGCAAATAAAGAGGAGAGTCTATTAGCAGAATTATTACTTGGGAGAAAAGCGGTTACCTGCAGGCTCACGGGGAAGAACTGCAGCATGGAATAGAGATAACAAAAGAAACAGTTTAGACACGAACAAGCCTTAGACACCAAAGCCAGGGCTGAAAGCAAACCAATTGCAAGCAGAGCAAGCAGCCGACAACCAGGAAAGGAGGGGGATTTGTCAGCCAGCGGGCAAGGGGAAGGGCAACTATGGACCAGAGATGCCCTCAAAGTGATCTCAAGCACTCAAGGGTACAGCTCTGAATACCCTGTCCCTTATTTTGACCTAAGGATCACCTCCTCTTCACCCATTGTTATACAGGAACCTTGTGCCTTTGCATGGCTAGACAACGGACCCTGGCTTCCTGCCACGCCTGCCAGGATGGATCTTTCCCTGTTAAGCAGGCACGCTCATTCCTCAATCCCTCCTGGCAGGAGCCAGCATGGCCCTTTGGCTCCTCACAAACCACCAGTGCCCATCTTAGCGAGGCAAAGCACAGAAGGCCCAAGAGAAAAAATGAATGGCAAGGAATCCTGGCAGCAGAGCCAACAAGATGGGATGTCCAGCTGCTTTTCAGACAGCCACTTGACAACAATCCTAATCTGCCATTTCCAATCCATTTCCAGACACAAGAACAACTTTACAGGCTGTTTGTGCCTTGGTGGTTCAACACCCTTTGAAAACAAAGTGATGACTTAAGCCTCTGCTCTCTCTGCAACTGCGAGAACTGCAGCTGTTGAGAGCCCATGCTATTCTCCAGCCCCTCAGCTGCACTGGTTAAGTAGAGCTCTCAAAAACTTCTTGACCTGAAAGGACCTCTCAGCTGGACCATTCACTATCTTTGCCAGTTCCAAAGCATGGCAGCAGGAGCCATTCCTATGTCCTGGACACACCAAGTGGCACTAATGTGATTTCAGTTGCTCACACTAGGCCTTGAAGGGCATTAGGAGAGCTCCTTGATCTACACGGCCTCAAAAATTGTCCTCTGCAAGGTTCTGCAGAAAAGCAGCGCACGAAGGTGACCCACAGGAAGGAGCTGAGCAGCCTCCCCAGAGTAAGCACCACCACTTTGCCAAAACCAGTCAATAATCCAAGGTCCTCCACAGCGGGGAGGGAGTGAGGACACATGGAAAGGTGAACCACAGGTTAGGTCCCAAGCCTCCAAGCCCAATTCAGGCCAGAGAAATGGGATGATAACCAGCTGTTTTCTCACCCTGGTCTGAGTGTCTAAGGGCTAACGGCCACTCACCTGCTGGTAGTAGATATAGGCCAGGATTCCAGCAATGATCTCCAGAAGAAAGATGCACAGCAACAATATGAAGTACTGTAAAATAATATGAGAAGCAGGACATCAGAGCAGAATGAAAGGAGATGTCGAGAGACAGCTTTTCCTTAGCCGGTGAATCGCATGACTGTCTTCATGGATGCTTTTCGGTGTTCAAAGGCAGGGGCTGGGATTAAACCTCAACAGGGGAGTAAAAGAACAATCCCACGGGTTAAAAGCACAACCCCAACCAGAGGATAGCTGAAGACAAGCAGCAGCAAGTGTGAGTTTAACTCCTAGAGCCAGAGGGATGTAGAGAATGGAGAAGTGCAGGCAAATGGGATAAGATCACTAGACAAAAGACAAGTGGCTGTTGGATAACCTGATGCCTACATTCAATGTCACAGAAAACATCCAATTCTGACATCAATACCAAAAACTGTGAAGGTTTTGCTTGTTTTAGTATGGTTTGGGTATTTCACCAAGTTCCTAAGGAGCAGTGTGTGTTATAATGATCCTTCAGCAAAGCAGCAAAGGGCCCGTTTCACCAAGGGTTGAGCAGCCCAGTTCAGCATAAGCATCAACCATGGATTTGTGTTCCCAGTGACTTCCCTGGGGTTCAACCACAGGCTGAAGGGCACTACCAAAGTGGATGGACTTCAGCACTAATGGACTATGACTAGTTCTGCTAGATCTAGAGGGAAAAGCTCCGGATCTGAAAACCAAAGTGAGAGCAGCTCTTAGAAAACCAACAGGAGTACACAGCTATTTCTTAAAAGGGCTTAATGCAATGAAATGGCAAGGGATCTGTCCTACTGAGCACAGGGTAAATCAAATGGACAGCAGAAAAAACCTGGGAGCACTGTTCTGTACACAAACAGGAAGGGAAATCAAACCTATGAGGAGGAATACGAGTAACAGATTAAAAGGACCGGGAAAGGCCCAAGGACAGAGGGTGATGTGACCACTTCCTCCTTAGGTTCAGAGAGAGCCTGGGTCTCTCTTTTCAGGGAGAACCTCTGTCCTGACACACAGCCCCTGCCTTGCTCCTGGTCAGACTTTAACAGTTTTTTTACAGGTCCAGGCTGTCCTATGACTGCTATTGAATTCATCTTTCTGGAGATAAAGCTGAAGAGACACCACTTCCAGCCACAGAGACCTCATGCCAAGTCCCTGTAAGAGCTGGCCTTCTCAGGGCAGAACAAAGAAAGTATCTCCCATTTTCTGTTTTACCCTTCACCTCAAGAAAAAAGCTTTTCCCAAGGGATTAAGCGAACACCTCCCTGAAAACATAACTGGACATCAAACCATCTCTCCCTGGCACAAAGAAGGACATGGAAGACCTGGACCCAGCAAGCTGACCTACACGGATGACTTTTGTTGCATGTGTTACACTCCCACTGTCTACTCTGCTTCAGCAGGTATTTCCAATCTCTTTGCAGGAGTATAATGACAGAGATACAAACACTCCAGCTTCCTCTTTCGCCCCTGCTGGGATGGAGCAGCTGCAAAGGATGGACAGCTGGGTTTTATCTGCAGACCAGGCTCTAATCTGCGCACACAATCTCAGGCTTTCACTGCCCAGCCCCACGCTCTCCCCCACGGCCCAACACGGACCATCTCTGCAGACGCCTGTACAAGGTACCCATTCATACCAGGGGAATGAGTCACCCCGTGGAGCAGGGGAGAGACGAAGGCTGGTTGGTCCCCAGCGCTTGCAGGAGGTTGAAAGGGGGCAAGAAAGGATCAGCGTGCCTTGACACAAAGGCTGGCTTTCTTTTGTTGGGACCTAGTTCTGCCCTAACTGCTCTGACATCATCTCTCTGCCAAGGAGTGGACAGGAGGATAGCAGGATGCTGAGAACAACCAATGAACCAGAAAGTTTCTTCTATTTTGTTTTTCCTGCTCCACGTTGTCACGTCAGAGGCATTCAGGTAGAGCTGAGTCGTGTCACCACCACTCAACTTGTGCTGGCTTACGGTGGAGAGAAACAAACACATGTCCAGCAGACCTTAAAAAATGAGTCACGAGGCCCTTGTAAAACCTCATTAAGGAAGGTTAATGCATCTGCCACCCATGAATCCAACCTGTCTGTGCCGACAGCAGCATCATTATCCTTATCTCGACTCCCTCAGGGCTGCTTCCAGGGATCCTGTTGACACAGGGGGGCAGCAGCTTTCACTCTGGACACGCACAGAGCAGAGGGCTGCTCTCCTTGCTGCTCTTCAGCAGGAGTTGCAGGGCTTTCTTACAGAGCCCTGCTCCAGTGTGGAACTGCATGGACATGCCCTGCTTGCTCCCCAGGAGGCTGTGGAGTAAGTCAGAAATGTGGGATCACCCAAAGGCTTGTAGCAGACACAAGCCTGGACCTGGGTGGGCTCTGGACAAAATCTACTCTTCCTCTGTCTTTAAGCTGTCTTGTGTCTCCTCAAGATCTACAAGATCCAGAATTCTTCCATCCAGCCTCAAGTGTTTGAGTGAAGCACCAAGCTTCAGTGTGTTTTCTCTGAATAACCCAAAGAATGGTTCAACATTCTACAGTCCAAATTGCTCCCTGGAGGAACCTTTCTACCACCTGAAGAAATACGTAGCAACTATACTCCTAAATCAGCAATCTCACTCCAGTGGGAGGGCACTACAAAAAGCCTTGAAGTGGGCCCATAAAACTCAAGAGTTAGGTAGAAAGGCAAAAAAAGAAAAAAAGTCACAGCATCCCAAGTTTTCATCAGAAAAACTGACAAAACAGGTGTGCCTTTTACAAAGAGCACCCAAAGGTGTCAAGAATTGATTTTTCAAAAGCACCAAGGCACTGGGGAGAGTGGAGAGTGCTGCTTGCAGCGCTCCCTCCCATACTAATGTGGGCCTCTGGTACAGAGCGGAATTGGGACAGGCTGGCACCGACCCCGGGGCACTGACTGTGAAGCTGTCAGGATTACTGTCTGAGCTCAGAGCTGGCAAAGGCCCCCAGCCAGGCTCACCCAGCCCTGGCAAGCACAGCCCAGTCTCCCATGCAGATTACTCACCGGCAACCAAAGCAGAGCACAACCAAGAAGAGACAATAGGCCTGTCACAACCAGCCACTCCGAAAGGACGCATGGTGCAAGGAGACAGAGTGGCCTTTTGTTCCCAAGAGACAGTTATTTTTATGTGGCAGAATAACAAAGAAAACCCCACCGGATTTTCATCTGTAACTTCTGGCCAAGGCAAAAAGAGAAAAGGAGATCTCTTTGGCATGGAGATCAAGTGAAGCAAGGCCAAAACTGACTGCTACAGACCAGGAGCCTAATGAATAAGCATCAGCAATGCACTCACTGCGTCCTCCTCTGGGATTTATCCTCCCTTCCTGGCCTATTCTGCCTCTCATGGGGATTACCAGGCCTTCAGAGCAGTGGTAAAAGCATCATACTTGCTCACGACTCCCATTTTTGCTCCTCCATCCAAACAAGAGGGGAAATGGGACAGCCTGGTGAACGAGGATTTGCAAAGGAAAGAGCTGGTGAAGAGTTGCTGAAGTGTCCTTTTCTGTAACTGTGAAAGCAAAGAGCCACCAGTTGTTATTTCAGTCCCTGTGCTCCCTGCTGTAGCCCAGATCCCAACAGGGGCTGCTGTCACACTCCAGACTGAAAGGGAGACTTGAGAGGGAGGAAGCAGAACAGAAAACCTAAGGTTCGTCAAAAACTTTCAGCATAGGTGGGTGAGCCGGGAGCTCAGGAAGTAACATAGGGAAAGGTGTAAAAGAAGCAGCAGATTATCAAAACAGTGTGGGGGATTTGTGGAAGCCAAACCAAAGTAAGTTTTATTGCAATTAAGGAAAACATTAATTGGAATTGTTCTGATTTTTGACAACCCAAGTGAAAAAGTGTATTCATTTGGCTTGAACCTATTGCCACTAAAAACCAGTTTTGTTACAGTTCTCTCATTCTCCTCTCTTTCCATTTTCCAAAGAAAATATGAGATGGGCAGGGAAGAAGGACACGACAAAAGCCATGAGATTGTTTCGAATAGTTTCGAATAGATGTTCTTATGCAAAGTATAGTTATTACAGCTACACGTTGTACTTCTGAGCCATGCAGTGGTGAGCACATTTGGGTGGATGAAAGGGAACGCTTTGCAGCAGAACCAGCCTCCCCAGGAAAAGCACAGCAAGGAGCTGGAGGCCTCAGTGGTATTTGCTCTAGAACAAATAAGTAAGGCTGGTGCAGAACACAGCACGGTTCAAGAGAAAATGGGGTGAATCCTCCCCCAAACAAAACTTACCACTCTTAGCAAATTCCGACGCTCTTTGAAGGTGGCACAGCAACCAAGGATGCCAGTAACCATGACAACCACCCCAGCCACCACCAGAATATAAGCAGTTGCTGAATACGTGCTGGAGGAGAGCAGGCTGATGTAGTCACTCTTCTCAGCCAGGGTCCAGGTGCCCACAGCCATCACAGCCCCTCCAGCCAGCTGGGGAGAGAGAAATGCAAGCAAATGAAGAGCATCTGATGTGTGAACTTCCTCACCTCTCAGAGCAACTGGACTGGGATACCAAGATGTGCCTCAGCTTTGGTAAGATGAGCCAAAGTTGATCTACACTAAAGGAAGGACACCCAGAAGGCTAGTTCAGCACCCCGGTTTAGCCTGAGGTACAAGCTCTCTGAAGGATCCACTTGAGCACAGCAATTCATACTTGGCCCAGAGCCCTCCTAAATGTAACCACACTGTTATCTGGGCACTGTTATCTGACAACTGTCAGATCTCTTAGGATGCTACCCATCAGCAAAGGGGAAGGAACAGTTTTACTATCACAGAATCATCTAGGTTGTGAAAACCTGCAAAATCATCGAGTTCAACCAATAAATTTACATTAGCGAGCTTTCCACTGCTTGTCTGGGAGCAATCCTACCAATAAATGACACCAACCACACCCAGTATCTCATTCTCGGACTCTACATCTGGGAAGAAAGCAGTCAAGGAGCTAAACAGCCTGGCTGGTTAAACTCTAACCACTGCAGCGAATGAACATGGGGAAGGCAACCAGACTCCAAGCAGTCCCTTCTCTCTTTTCAAGCCTGGTTTCTGGAGGGTCTTATGCAGCTTCTAGTAAGCTCAGACAGTTTTTCTTAATGGTCTGTCCTGGACACTCCAATGCTCTGTCCCAGGGAGCAAAGGAAAAACAATCCTTTGGCATCAGTAACTTCGTGGTGGGAAGCACCATTGTAGGAAGCTCTAGCATGGGGCCAGCTCCAAGAAGGTGTTTGTTATCCTTGCTCCAGCTGTCCCACTCCGCTGTCAGGACTCCCTCTTCCATTTTGAGAGGAGGAATGGCAAGACAGCAGTCTCTTCAAGCTCCCTGGAGAAGCAAGCCAGCTAAAAAAACCAAAGCATGTTTTCAGGTGCCCTGTTATTTTCTGTGCTTGGTAACATGACCTAGAAACAGCCAGAGATTACAGCATCAAACCATAACTGCTGCAGCCCAGGCAGGCAAGCCTGAAGGATGAGATTTCACCCCAAAACATGAAATGTGTCCTACTGACATCAGCACTTTTGGCTAAAGACTTCACCAAGCCCAAGATTTCTACACCCCTGTCACCAAATCTGCAGTGTAGTCTCAGTGCCTCTGAAACAGACTCAAGTTGCTTACCCAGAAAAAGAAGTTGAAGATGAAGAGCAGGTACTTGAGACAGATGGTCCCACAAGTTTCCTTCTTTTCCGTGTACTCACGCATCTTTCTGGCTCAGTAAGTTCCTGAAAAAAACAAACAACAAAACAGAAAAGCTTGAGCCAGTGAATCATCACAGCCCTTCTCTCTAGCAACCAGCATTACTGGTGTCCTCCTGCGACAGCTCCTGCTTCCAACCTGCTGCTGAAGGGGAAGCCAGCAAGAAGCCACTCTCTGACCTGAGGGATGGTAGACGGTGCTCACTCAGCTAAAGAGCTCTCGTATCCACCTGGGTGACCTACACAGCACGACACCTCACGCAATGCGAAAGCAAGGCAGATGGAACCAGCACATGGCCTTCCAATACTGCCTTCCTCCTCCTCCTCCTGTCTCCCCATCCTGCTGTCACTTCTGGAGATTCATTTTCCTCTAGATCAAGACTTGCAGTGGAGGATCAGACCTACTGCTGTGCGAGCAGTCAAGCCAAAACCGTGAATCACAATTCAACAATCAACGTTCAGTTGCTGAGCTGTGACCGCTGAATGCAGTGATCAGTGTTCCAGGGAGGAGATTGCAGTACAGTTCATGCTCACTTCTTCCTATTTGGATTGAAATAAATGAAATCCCTGTCCTGGCTCCTGACAGCGGCCTGCAACTGCTGCTTTGGAAGGTGGCGACGGAAACTTCGTTCTTCAACCCTTAGGGAATAATCTGTCTCCAAAGAATATTCTTCCTCACTGGCATTAGTTAAAACTGCCTTAAATAGATCCCACTCTGGGTTTGGAGTAGTTTTAATCTTTACAGCTGTAACTGGGAATGTACTTGTTACCCACTCAAATGCCAGGTCCTTTTTGAACCCCAGCAATATGTTGGGGTAATTAATGCTCTTCTTCACTCTGCTGCTTTCTCCTGGCCCTTCTCACTGGCCAGCTGTCTTTTAGGGCAGCCGTCCCAGCCACTCACAGGAAGAAACATAACTGCAGATGATCTGAGCGCGTAAAACCCCACTGCAGATACACAGCACACGGCAGCTTGTTCTGGATGGGTGTTGAGGAAGACGAGTGATGGGCACACAGAGCCAGGCTGTGCAGCCAGTGCCTGCCAGGCTGGGCCAGGTAGTATTAGCTTTGCTGCTACGCTGCTAACATCTGGCTTCGGGGACAGGGAAACCAAGGCCGGCAACAGCAGCTGCTCGTTCCGCAGCAGAATTGTACTTTATTTGCAGGGAACTGTTTCCTTCTGCTTTGCGCCAGCCCACTCGCAAACGCTGGCCAGGCCTGTGCTCTAGAAACTAATAAATGAAGCTTGAAGGGAAGGGAAGGGTGAGAACATGCCAGCAGTCCCACCCAGGCCTGGGTTCCATCACCATTTCACAAGAAAACATTTTTCTCTAGAATAACATCTGGCAGCAACAGCTGGCAGCAGAAGGCTGTTTCACTGGCAGAGGGAGCAGCTGAGATGGTGGCACATATCAAGGAGAATAACTCTTCAGAGTTATCTTCACAAGAGATCAGAACCTCCAGCAACGCTCAGATTAATTACGGTGTTGCAGCAGAGGAAGGCCCGGGGCGGTGGGGAGGAATGGCTGCTGGTGGTACCGTACACACTGAACAGACTTGTACTCTCCCAGTGAGAACACGCATCGTTCGTGGAAGGTGACAGATTTACAGCTCCCAGAGGCTTCATTTAGCCACTGAATAGGAGGGCAGCAGCGAGCAGGCTCCCACTGCCACACGTGGCTGCGCAACCCGAAACAGGGAGCTCAACCCACGAGAGATCTCTCCAGTACTGGGCTCTGAGGGCTGCGTGTGGCTTTTGGCTCACCACCTTCTACCATCAGGGCTGGAGGCAGAGGAAAAGGCACCACAGGTTTGCTGAGCATGAGCCTGGGTCGTGTCACCAGGACAGTAACAACGCTGGCTTCTTGGCCCAGTTCCCCTCTTGCTCCAGAGGATTTCAGGAATCTTTTCCCCCTTCCCCTCCAAGTATGTCCCCCACCAAACCAAAAACCACCACAGGTTATTCCCACATATCAGCACACAGCAGGTGCTGGGCCCTAGAGAGGGATGTTAACTTGTTCTTCCTTCTTATCGTAGAGCTCAGAAATCCCAGACTGAGCTGCACTTTGTTGTGGGTGAGGACCAGGCAGACACAGAGCTGAGATGACAGCCAGTCTGAAATTCCCCTCCCGATGGCAGGTCCTGCTCCACCGAGCGTGCCGTAGGGGCCTTTCAGACGGCAAGAGGACCTGTCTGCTCCAGAAAGCTGGCAGGGAACAGCTGCAGGTTTATGAAGCAGGGTGATTCATGCAGCGATGGCAGCCCATGAGTCAGAAAGCAATCAGGGCTGTCTCCTGTTTGATCTCTCCTGCCTCGCCAGGAGCGGAGCGGATGGCTCTGGCTGCCTCTTGTGTGCTTCGTGACTCACCAGCGAGCAATTCGGGGGAAAGCAGCTCTCTCCAGGCTCTCTTTTTGGAAGGCCTGTGTCTGTGCTCCTTGCCTCACACGGGGTGGCTGCCACCTCCTGTTGTCTGCAAAGAGTGGGCCAGGCTGCAGGGAGCTACACTGGTCCTCAGGGAAATCAAGTGAGGGCTGGAGATGCCGTTGAAATGTCTTTCCCAAAGAACCCAGGCAGTGGAGAATGGAGCCAGAGTCATAGAATCACTGACTGGTTTGGGTGGGACTTTCAAGGTCACCTAGTCCAATCCCTCTGCAGGGAGCAGGGACATCTGTGACTAGAGCAGGGTGTTCAGAGTCCCACCCAACCTCACCTGGAATGGTTCCAGGGATGAGGCATCAACCACTTCTCTGGGCAACCTGGGCCAGGGTCTCACCACCCTTAGCATCAAAAATTTCTTCCTTCTCTACAGTTTGAATCTGCCTCTTTTAGTTTAAAACCATCACCCCTTGTCCTGTCACAACAGGCCCTGCTCAAAAGTCTGTCCCCATCTTTCTGATTAGCTCCTTGAAGTCCTGAAAGGCCACCAGAAGGTCTCCCTGGAGCCTTCCTCTTCTCCAGGCTGAACACCCCCAACTCTCCCAGCCTGGACTCCCAGCAGAGGGGCTCTTCTTGTGGCCTTCCAGTACCTGAAGGGGACCTACAGGAAAACTGGGGAGGGACTTTTTATAAAGGCCTGTCATGATCAGATGAGGGGTGATGGCTTCAAACTGAGAGAGGGGAAATTTAGATCAGAGATTGGGAAGACGTTCTTCACTCTGAGGGTGGTGAGACACCAGAACAGGTTGCCCAGGGAAGCTGTGGATGCTCCATCACTGGATGGCTCAAGACCAGATTGGACGGGGCTTTGAGCAACTTGGTCTAGTGGGAGGTGTCCCTGTCCATGGCAGGGGGAGATTGGAACTCGATCTTTAAGGTCCCTTCCAGCCCAAAGCATTCTGTGATTCTATGACTTTTATTTGCAGGCCCAGAGGCACATGCAGGCAACACACCTGCACCCCAGCTCCAAAAGCACGTGGTACACACACAAACACATACACTCTCCTGCCGACTAAATATTCATTTAGTCATTGCAGACATTGCTTGGTACATCTGCCTCAACTTGCACAGTAACAGCAGTTAATTAAACAGCAAAGCGAGCCAGGCCTGCAGGCTGCTTCTGCACAACCAGTCCCAAAGCAACGTCTGACGGGTGGGGAAGTGCCAAAGCAAAAGGCATCGCTCCCAGGCCATTAGATCATCATTATTTTTAAGGACTGATTTTTGAATGATAGCAAGAAAACTGGTATCAATGCATCAGTGACGTCTACCTCCAGAGAACTGCCAGAAGTGAGGTAACTTCTAAATCTTTGCCAGCACACCCAAGGAAGACTCGCCGCAGGAAATCCCACCGTGCCTGTGCTGCTGTGAAGGGCAGCTCCCAAAGGGCTGCAAGTCCCCCTGTAC
>JANHFX010023643.1:0-13321 GCA_027560015.1 Chloroceryle amazona | reverse complement strand
CATGCCCGGCTGGACCTGCCTCAGAGGACTGGAAAGATGAGAGCACCTGAACCACAGCTCTCAAATGGTGGGCACCTAGCCACAGCAGGCATTCGGCCCTCGGTATGTGCAGGGTGGGTATGGGCCAGGAATGTTATCTTCAGAAAACTGCTTGAATTCTCCAGCAAAGGTGAATTCCAGACTTCGAAAGCAAAGCCCTCTCCAAGTTCCCTCTCTGTAAGGTGAAAATATGACCACCACTGCTTTACCTGCCCCACTGAAGATCCTCAGAAAAGGCTTCCAGGGGCTCAGCAACTTGCCAGCACATCTCACCAAGCCCAGAATGCAGCCAGAAGGATGAGGAACTTGCAGGTGAAGAGCCCTGATTTGCCATTATCCACCTCAAACCAATAGCTACCGTAGGTCAACAGTCTTGACACCAACCTTTCGCCACCAAAGCAGTTTACAGCACCACTGAAATGGTTCAGTACTCTTCAAGTGCTTTCTTCCACCCTCTCTCTTCTTGCTGGCTCTGGTACTCTGCTGATTCTAGAAAGCAGAAATCTGGTGGGGAGGAAACAACAAAGAAGAGATAAGTGAGATGTAGCAAATGAAAGATTATTCTGGGAATCAGTATTTGTCGATATGCTTCGCCATCAAGTCCTGCTTTTCACAGAGAGCACATGATTTCAGAATACACCTCATGAGCAGATTTGATTAAACTGCAACGTGAGCACTGGACACCAGGGGAGAGCTGAGGCCCCAAAGTACCTCCAAAAGAAGGCTCAGGAAGAAGCCCCTTCTGTGCTGTGTGAAGCTCTGGCTGGTGTTGCTGCTCTGAAGTGACCACTGTTTCTAGCCCTCCTAGGGGAACTGCCTGGGAAGAGGAACTGGCCCAGCAGCCCGTACTGTATGTCCACCCTCTGCTCCCAGGGCTTGAGCCCAGGCTATAGAGCACAAACCAGAGCAGGAGCTCTGCAGAGAAAAGGGTGAGCTAGGAAGTCACTGTTTTCTTCAGCTTCTATCCCAGCAGGAGCATAATCAAGACACAGCTCCCAAGCACCACATCTGCTGATGTTAGCTCCCCCAAATCCATCTACCACTGCCAGCCCTCCTAGAGCAAGGCCCCAACCTCCCTCAGATAAGGAAGAAGCCACAGGCTTCAAACTTAAGAGGAGTTTTTTTCTTTACAACCTTACCACATTTATCATAGAATCATAGACTGGTTTGAGTTGGAAGGGACCTTTAAAAGTCAGCAAGATCCAACCCTCCTGACATGGGCAGGACATTTTCAGCTAGAGCAGATTGCTCAGGACTGTGATATTTTATCTTTATAGATAATGGCTTTATTATCTTTATAGATAATTAGCTTTCAATGGCTTAGTGTCTATTCTTCAGAGACAGCTCTCCACACCCTTTCACTTCTTGACATAGAGGACAACCCCTCTGCCCCTCCTTCCTCGCCCGTTCCTTCCGAACACCTTGTAGCCATTAATGGCCATACTCTAGTCATGGGATTCATCCCACCAAGTTTTAGTAATGGCAAGTAGGTCATAGCTTTCTAGCAGTAGGTCAGCCATGTCACCTTTTCAGAGGAACACACCTTAATTCCTCTGTGGTGTTTCACCCGTGTTTCCCTGTTGGTTCCTATTACCTCCAGAAGCCCTTGGCTCATCTCCAGAAGACTTCAAGTGTGCTCCAGTGTGCCCAGCATGACACAGAGCAACAGGCTGGGGGCCCTCGCTTAGCACCTCACCCCTCTAACCTTGGTGTGTCATCCCACAGCTTGTCCTTTCTGAGGAGGCAGAAAGGAATTGCTGTACTGGAAGTGGCCTCCAGCTCTGTCCCCTGCTTTTCTAAGGCTGAGGGTCCCAAACCTCTCGCACTCATTTGCTCTGCCACGTCCTTGTCCCACAGCAGGCAGGTCTGATTCTCCCTGTAACCTGTTTCCATCAGCACTGCAGGCAGCAGGATGGAGAGGGGAAGAGAAGGGCAATTCTTCCTCCCTAACCTGTTGGTTTGGATTAGCACCCCTTTGATCTTCACCCTGACATTAACCTACTTCACAGCCTACAGTTAAACTGTTATCTATTGCCCGTATCGTGCTATGGAAGCAGTAATGCTTCCTGACTCGCCTGGGTGGGATAATGGGGTGTTTGCAAACCACCTAGGAAAAGAGAAAAAATTACTTTATATTAGCAAATCAAATTTAACCCAATTCATAACCATTTCCACTTCCTATTCCATTCAAGGGGAGGTTCCTGTTGGCCTTTACCTATGTAGTACAGGCCACACACCTGCATTTACAACCAGCCTGGATTACCCCATGCTTCCATTCCCCATGGAAAGGAGTGCTCTGCTAACAGCCAGAAACCTGGTGATTCACATCACTACGTAGCCTCCAGACCACAAAAACATCTCTTGAGAGAAACAGTGGAAATCCCTGCACCTGAGCCATTGAGAAGCAGGCCAAGCAAAGTCCCGGAATTATTAAAGTAAAGATCAGATAAGGGAACTTTCCGAGGAACTGGGGAGGGAAGGTACAGGCAGCGCAGTCACCTGCAAAGCAATAGCTGTGAAGCACCCTCCGACCCGAGGCTGGGCCCAAACTCTCCTCAAGCAGTCCATACACCCTACCATTTACCCATCTGCTTCACGCTGCTTCCACCCTCCTGCCCCTTCAGAAGAGAAAGCCAACCCGGGATGCAAAGCTGAATCCTTTGCTTTCCATCTCTGCATGTTGGAACATGCTGGAAAGTCAAAGTACTTGTGCCTCTAGGGCTGGGGAGAAGGCAAAACACGAATCAGACACCCGGTGAGACAAAGAAGCTCCTTCCCAGGAACTGCCACTTATACTTGTGTCGGGGGCAAGTACACACAAGTGTGTGTGGTCCAAGACCCTCCTCCCTGACCCTTCCCACAAAAGCTGAACTCATCTGGCACTGCTGAATGAAACTCCTCAGACCACAGCTTAGAAAATGCCTTTCCCTCCTCCTGCCTGTCGTCTAAACTGATTACATCCTCCTTCATTGCACCATACCTACCCCAAAAGAATCTCACCTAGAGCCTCTCAGGGGCTGCTAAGAAGTGAGAAATACAAAGCAACAGTTTTCCAGTCACATCGCCTGCTCCTACCAGGAATGTGCACAAGCAGTTCTGTCAGAGCTGGAGACAACTTTACAAGATCTCTTGGCCATCTTTGGTAGAACTTGCTCGACCCTGCCTCTTGACTGAGAGAGCAACTTTCTAAAGAACAGAGAGGATAAGCAAGATCCCATCCTAGGCTCAATACCTTCTGGGTGTAAGCACCATCTCCACTGGCACATCGCAGTCCTACTGTCGCCCCTCAGCCTGCTTGCAAAATCCCTCCTTTCTTCTACCCTGGCTGGGACTGCTGCATTTTGATTAGACCCCTAAAGAGACAGACCCTTAACTCCTGCTAATTTTGATGAGAGTCAGGTATCCAGGAAGGAACTGTGTGCTCAAAACACCTGAGGAGCTGCCTGTCCTTTGAGACCAGAGATGTCTCTCCGGAGAAGAGCACTGAGCCTTTCACTCAGCTTGTTGAGGCTGTTCACTCCCAGGGGAGGGACGTACTGAAGCATAAATAACAACGAGCATGAGTTTCAAACTCAGCCAGGAGCCTTACATGTTCAGCAGCAGACATACCTACAAATTAAGTGTTTTATGAGGAGTTAGCCAAACCTGGGTGAGGTGATGGCCAGCTCTGGGAACCTAGAGGATAAAAAGGACATTAGTGTAAAACCAATTTCACAACCGGTAAGAAAAAGAGAGCATGAGAGAGAAAGGAAGAGCAATCGAGCATGCCTGGGACCGCGTGTCTGTGCTCTATCACTGTTCCTCTACAAAGCAAACAAAAAACCCTCCACGGGGCTTTGTGGTCCTACCAAAACATACACAGACCAACAGACCAGGAGAGCAGAAAGCCCCCGTCTGCTGCTCTACACAGTAGTGGATAAGCAGGGAAGCAGACGGCCCCTCCAAGCACCCAGTTCCCATCAGGAGCTGGAAGGCAGGCCAGAGACCGGCACTCACTGAGCAACCAATGGGAACTCCTCCTGCGTCAAACAACGTCCCCTTGTATCTCATAAGGCCTCCTTTATCCTGAAGGAGCCCGAAGCACTTTACACTATTTATACACAGGAACCACTTCACTAGTCGTTGAGCTGAGGAGAGGAACAATAACAGTCTTCTCTTCTCTCACTCAAAGCACGAGAAATCAGTGCCCGGCGCGTGTTTGCAGAGAGCTCATAGCAACAAGGGTTTGCCACGATGAGGAACAGCAGTTCAGATAGGTCATGGGTAGCCAACAGACAAGACAAACTCCACCACAGCCCACTGTTGGTATTTTAAATCCTATTTTCCCAACTCTGTTCCCAGGCACTGTGGGGTTTGTGAGGGTTTTGTTTTGTTTTAAAGCAGGGCTTTGCCTGTGCTGGAGAATTTACCAGTAGCACTGAAACACATCTCTAAACAAAATGGTTTGTGCAGAATCAGCTTTCTGCCTGATCCCTTCCTATTCATTCATTTCCAGCTCAGCTCTCAGAAGTGAAGCTGCTGGGTCCTTGGTGTTTTCAGGGAGGGCTCACAAAACCTCCCTGCCCTGTAGCTGGACCAGTACTGGGACCAAGCCAACAAGCACTAAAAATGCAGGGAGGATAAAAACCCCTCCCAGCCCCCCCCAAAGCCTATTCAGGCAATTCTGTACCCGAATTCAAAGCGCTCTCCAAGTAACGCAGCGAGGATATCCAATTGTTCTCTCTACAAAGAGCTGTGTTTTTACAACGTGGTTTGAGCTGCAGGCAAAGAACACGTTGCTGTGTTGTAGATAGAGCACAGTCACTCATTGCATAAGGTATTGTCAGTTTCCTTCCCTACAATCTCTGAAGTGAAAAGGTGACTAGCTAAAAGCTGGTGGATTTTCAACCTCCTCACAGCATCAGGTGCATGTCTCAGAGCAGACCATCATCTTCACCTCACTGCGCTCATGAATGAATCGTGGGAGTTTAAATCCCTCTGTCAAAAATATGTGCAGTAGTTTTTGGAAGAGAGGGCAGGCATCTGGTGTGTCCCCACCACAGGGTTCATTTCCAGCCTCTTGATGCCACGATGTTCTATAATCTCACTGCCTGAAAGACCTTTTGCCTCCTCAAAGCATCCCAACAAAGAGAAAAATGTATGAAGTTATCATAGGAGTACAGAGAGATCAAGTGATTCTCCCAAAGAAAGAGGGGGTGAATTCACCCTCCTTCCACCTCCACATCCATCCTCCAGCCACTGAGCTCCTCTGGAAGACCATCACAGAACACAAAGCTGTGAAGTTTTCAAGCTACACATTTAGCACTGTCCTGCATGTGCCCGTGACACCAAACTACAGACAGCACAAAGCAAGAAGTGCACAAAAGCCCGGCACTGGCTTTAGCTTTTGCACAGAACTTGTTTTGCTTGGAGCAGGCTGTTCCTGTTCACACTTTCTGTGGTGTAAACAAGCAAAGCAAGAGACTCCGGAGCCAGCCCACAGATCTCTCCCAGTCAGCCTGCCTCAATTTGACTCCACAAAGAGTGTAACTCAGGTTAATGGTTTTACTGCTCCCCACACTGCTGATTAGCTCAGGGCTGGTGGCAGCCACGCCAGAGAAAACCTCTCATCGGGTCAGCAGTGGAGCTGGTATGTGCGGTGTCAGGAATGGGGCAACACACTCCGCAGTGCCCCAGCACACTGACGGGAAAGAGGACATCAACATGCAGGCACTGAACGGGGTGACAGCAGCTCTCACCTCAGCATGGCAGCTAGAGAGACACTGGTGACATCTTTGAGAGCCTCCCTTCCTACCAAGGATGGCCAGCTCATGTGGGAACACTCTGGATTTACACAGTTGAATAACAGAAGCACCAGGAACAGCCAAGAAGTCTCTTCTGAACATCAGTCCTTATAAATCCCTGACATCTGTGTCTCCAAGGCTCTTTTGGAGTGTTCATTGAACACCCTGAGGAGTTATATTCCTCTCCAGAACTCAAACCACTTTTGCTAGAGTCAGATCAAATATCAAACACAGTCAAGGGCAAATTAAATGACATTTCATTTCCCAGAGCTGTATGCCCAAGTTCACAGGAGCCCTCTCTCCCCTGTTGCTATAGGAGCAATGCTGGAAACAATGCTCAAGCCACGCTGCTTAGGGCTGCCTTGAAAAGGACCATTCTTCCAGTAAAAACTAAACAACTCCCGGCCAAAAATAAAACATCCCTCCCCCTTCTGCCTCACTTTTGTGTAGTGGGTTTTAATGACTCCACCAAAACCATTTAGGCAGCTGGTTTTAGACCAGCCTAAGAACTTGACAGGGAGGCACCAGCATGGGAATAAATAACTGGGAGGCACAGGCTGTCCTCAAGGCAATTACTTGCTGGCCCTTCGCCAAGGCTGGGGCCAGAGGAAAAGACAAAATGCAAACCCTGACTGCAGAGCACACGCCAGCAAGCTCTAAAGAAATCCCCCAGTCCCAAGCCATTGTCCACTGCCCCAAAACACCCCAGCCCACCGGTCCATACGCAGAGCTGCACGCAGAGGCACCAGCACTGGCACCCAGGGCTGGTTCGGGTCCTCTCCACCACTACCACTGGACACACAGGTCAAGGGCAGCTCTCCACAAAGGGCACAGGAACTTTGGCCAGTCTGTCTCAGCCTATCATCCACTTCACCTAGAGCTGGCAGCAACAAGTAACTGGAAAAGGGTCCTTCTAACAGATGCCAGCACTAAACCCTTGGACTTCAAGTAAAGCTGAGAAATCCTGCAGGGATCTCTCCATCACACACACACGCACCCCCTCGGGTTACTTTACCACTCTATGAACAAGCTTCATTAAAGGACAGACTAAAAGGAGTTTGAAACCAATCCCCCCTCCACCCTGGAGGTCAATTTTCAAGTCAAGAGGGACCACATCATCTCAGCTGATCTCCTGTTACTTTACTTTTAGCCTTTAAAATGTTAACCTTTAGTCTGTTCTACAGCTCTGGGACACCCTGAATTAACCATCAAATACCAGGAAGACTCAAGAAGACTTCAGGAGATGGGAGAAACCATGTACTTTATTCCCTCAGGAGCCTCTCCAAGCATTACTGGTACATACCCAGACAACTTTGAGCTCAGCAGAAAGCAGCAGAGCATTTTGCTCTGCAAGTAAGAGATGGGAACACAGCGACCATCCGGTGTTGGACAGGCTCATTATCCATCTCTCAGTGCACCCCACGCCATTAGTGAGCAGAAGGGAAAAGCAGTCTACAGCATGGGTCACCTGGAGGTTATTTAAGATGCTCATAAACATTAAAAGCATAAAAATACTCAAGAGAAAATCCAAGAACAACATGGAAAAACGTTTCTGAAGAAACTAAGCAACTACCTTCACTTTGACTTGCGTTTAGGTCAATACTAAATGTCCACTGTGAAAATGAGGTCCCTCTAGGACACCATGGGATAGAGGAACCAGAAAACAAAAGTCACTTCTTACCTTTGAAGAATTTAGATAAAGCTCTAAAATTTATAGTGGAAATAACCAGAAAAAAAAATAAATTATGGCACAGAAAAAAATCCTCCTGTCACTGACCTTGGATGAAAGGGTGTTTCAGCCCTGACTGCTCTGGTGTTTGGTCAGGGTGACACAGGGAGAGGGGACCGTGGCTGGCCAGACACAGTTATGAGTGGCAAGAACTGGGAGGATACTGATCCTTGTACATAGGGAAACCAGCTCCCACTTACATGTGGGTGAATATACTATTGATGAGAATGACATCGATGGAACTACAGTAATCTGGACACTTTCACTGCTCTCTCAGTTTCTGCCTCCCCTCTTTTTTTCCTAAAAACTTAGGAAAATTCCCGATGAAGCTCATTCCTTCTGGGCTACAACAGCCAAACTCACCAGTACAAAGCCCAACCAACCCCTTCCCATGCACCTGCAACCTGAGCACAGCACTAGACACCCTCCAGACCCCTTCTTACTCCAGAGCTGGTTGCTCCAAGGCAGTGCTTGCCATGTATGTGTCCACGTGCCCAGCTTCCACACTTGCCATACACTCCTGTGACTGCACACGCAGCTCCCCACCACCCCCCCGGGAGCTCTGCAGGCACCTTACAGCAGCCGCAAAGAAAAATAACAAATCACCTCTGCTGCCAGGGCAGTGTGAGTGGGAGATACAGGATATTAATCCCTCCCTTCTGGATTCCACCAAAGCTAGGATGAAATACTGACATTCACAAGCCCTGACTCATGCCTGTCCCAGCCCGCACTCCAAAAGTCCCACTCACTGGCATGCCAGAAATGCCAGCACGGTGTGGTGGCATCTGCCAGCTGGCTCTATTAGTGTATAAATTTGACCAAACTCACCCTTCCTCCTTATTTTCTTTAGTGTTGCAGTGTGGTGGTGACTGAGGATCACAGCACTCCCTGAAAATACAACCACACAGGCATCGCAGCTGTTGCTCTGGCAGTAACAGGTCAGCGAGGCTCAAAACAGGATCTACCTCACACAAAACAGAAACCTCTCCTCCCGAAATTCCTACCTCAAAGCACTCTTGGTGCCAGTTTTAACTGGAGCTCATTAGAGAAAGAGCCAAAGAATCTGTTGTCTGTACTCTGGCTGCCAAGGACGCCTCCATTAAGCTCCACAGAGCCTGCATCCTGGTTGCCCATCCTTCTCCCAGCAGACCAGTGTGCTGCAGCTACTTACATCAACAACCTTCCAAGGAGCCAGCTACACTTTCAGTCCTGTGTTGAGCTTATCTCACTACAGCCTGAAGCACAGCCCCCGAGCTGTACAGCATTTTTCCAGCTCAGACTGCAGAGCCACATCCACCCAACCAGCAAGAGGAACTTCAATTAGAAACACAAACCAAGCTGGTCATACCCTAAGGTGACCCAGACGCCAAACCATACCCCTGACTCTGCCATCCAATGCCAGGATTGCAGAACAGTCATTGTCTGCTCAGTCTTTCTCCTTGTCTGCTTCTCCTGCATAGGGCAGGAGTGATCCAGGGTGAGGTACTGGACACTCTTTCACCTTACCCATTTGTACAGCACAGCCAGCTCTTTCTCCCACAGCATGCCCAAAAGATGTTTGCTCCTCTCAGATTGTCCCTGTCCCTGCCCAGTGACAGAGACATCTGGGAAACACGCTGCAGATTTCAGCTTCTTAGAAGCTTCTTCTCCTTCCACTTTGCAGCTACAGGGACAAATTCCACCAAAGCACCGGCACTTAGCTAGAGCCTCACAACTCTTCTCACTGCCCCAGCCCCCCACTGCTCTATTTAAAACCAGTTCCTCACTGTTCTGTTTTCTTTCCTATAAAAGGAAAGAGAACCTGGGTTTAAAAACTGAACTTTGCTCCTTTTGCATTCAGATCTGGAATCAGCAATGGATAAGAAACAACAGTCAAAGCCAAACATTTTACGTCACCTACTTCTAGCTTGCTTTTTTCTTACAAAGCCACATTACCACTGACAGGAACAACCCATGGGTCTGAGCAATGTCCCTTCACATGCCTCCCACACATCTCATTTCCACCTCTTTTAAAGGCCACATCCCTCATTCTCCACACTCCCTCACTTGAGTGCTCTCACCTCTTACACACATGCTCAGCAGGTAGAAAGAGCAGCTCCATGGCAGCCTGTGTGGGTGCAGGAAACACACACTGCACCTCATTGAATGGTCACAACTGCGTTGGGCTGGCTGTACCCTGCCGACAGTGGCTGATATGTCACAGTCCCATGTTGAGCTTATCTCACTACAGCCTGAAAAGCAGCTCCCAGGGCAGGGGGGTCTTGTACCACCGCATTCCCAAGCCAAACAGCATTTTTGCATCTCAGACTGCAGAGCCACAATCACCCAATCAGTAAGAGAAACTTCAGTTAGAAACACAGACCAAGCTGGTCATACCCTAAGGTGGCCCAGACCCCAAACCACACCTCTGACTCTGCCATCCAACGCCAGGAGTGCAAAATAGTCATTGTCATCCTCCTGCTCACTCTGCACAGTTTTATTCCTGCACAGCAGCCAGGGATGGCCTTGTTCACTCCCTGGGATTCCAGGCTGTTGAGATCACACGCAGGAGCCTGGCAGGCGGGACAGAGCGGAGAGCTGGTGGGAGAGATGCCATCAGCAGTGCTGCTCTTACAGCACTGGGCGCTGCCCAGAGGGGCTGGCAGCAAGCACGCTGTGTGCCACGGAGAGTGATGGTACAAGGTGCTCTCCACAGAACAGACACACCTCTCATCTCCAGCCTGCAGCCCTGTTCTTCCTCCCTTCTCCCACCATTACCTGGTGTCAGGCAGGGAAAGCACGTTTCTCCCAGATTGGGAAGGTGGTCACCATCCCGAGGGAAAGCTCTGCCAAAATGCACGTGCAAAAAGAGTGGGAAAATGGAGTGATTTTACAAACAGTGACACTGCTCCTTTCATTTTGCCTTTGCTGCAGCAAAAGGAATGTGGTGTTCAGGGTCTGAAGGGTAAGATGAACAAGTGAGATGGAAAGAGACCTGCTCTTCACCTTCAGGATCTTGGAAGTTTTTTTAACAAACAGGAAGACTATTCCTCACAGCCAAGGAAGCTGAGACCAGCTGTAGCTTCCAGGAGCCACCCTCCCTCTGGCTCTCCATGACCTCAGCTGTTGGAGCACGTGCTCAGGGAGAGCTGGAGATAACCCACTGTTGAGTCAAGGAGCAGAGAGTAGCGGTGAGGAGTGGGACAGCATCTTCTCAAGAGGTTTCAAGAGCAAGACTGGTGAGGCCACCGGAGATAGCAGTAGTAAACTGGGACAGTAAAAAGCACAGCTCCTCTCTGGTTTGGTTTTTTCTTTCAGTCAATCCATCCACTTCATCTTTCTAAGCTTCTGTCTTAAACAGAAAGCACAAGAGAAGCAGAGGGGCAGGATGGATGCCCACATCACCTGCACAGGGCAGACAGGACAGCTGACCACATACAGGTGCACATGGGGACAGAGGTGCTATGTGACAACACCTATTCTCCTATGCGTAACAAGGAGCCCAATGTACTCCTCAGAGCAGCAGCCAAACTTTGTAGAAGCAATGAGTAAGTTTACCTGTGGGATGACCCAATTAGAGGAGATGCAGCTCACCAGTTAACCCCTTCGGGGCTGTCTCAAGAGCAAGGGAGCTGTCGCCTGGTCTGTGCATGGGCAATGGGAACAGCAAGCGTTCTGCTGCGACTTTTATTCGCTGAGAATAATAAAATACACCTGCTAGAAGCTTCCTAACAGGGATGGACAGCACTCCACCAGCCACCCCCACCTAGCACAAGCAGCTTTCTTCCACCCTCTTGCTGAAGAATCTCAACCCTCATCGACACAAACTTTCAGAGGCTGCTCTGAAAACATCCTTGGCAGAGCCGAGATTCCAGCTGTGCGTGCCTTACTGAGGAGAAGCCTCAGAGTCCTGCCCCTCTGCAAACTGGCCTAAGACATCCCCTCTGCACAAGGGGGTTGGGAAGCTAAAGCACTGGAGAGAAATCTTCTTGGATTGGCCTTCCCTGCTCCCTCAGAAGCTGGCTCTTGTATCAGGTCCAAGAGAAGAGCTGCAGCCCCAACTGGGCTGTCGAAATTCCTCTTGGTGCTCTGCTCTCTGCACTAAGAATGGATCTTCATTTAACAGACCTGCCTTGAGACAGGAGAAAGAAAACTTGGCTGTTAAGCTCCTACAAAACGTACCCCAGGACAGACTAACCACCTCAGACTCCAGAGTAAAATGACGTCTTATACGGGGCATCACCTGGAGGACACAGAAAAGCCACATTCTTCTTGTTTACTGAAGTCAATATACAGCAGAGGCTGCTGGTTTTACCAGGTGACTGGAGGAGTCATCCTCCTCCACGGCAGAAGGACTCTACCAAGAAGGTAACACATTATTCAAAAAAAGCCACAGGCCACTCAATATATGTGACTGTTTGGAATAAAATATGCTTCTTGCAGCAATACAGCATATGGACAAGCAGACATCCAGGTCAGGAACTCAAAGACATTATCAGGAAACTACAGAGCAAGGATGTGATCTCAGGACAGTTATGTGGAAGAGCTCAAAAGCTGCCAACTCCTCTGACTCATAACCCAAGTGTTCAGCAAGGACATCCGAATCAAAGCACTGGAACCTAAGAGCAGCTGTAGCAAACCAGAGCTCAGACCCACCAATGTGAGCAGCATTACCTTTGACAGGGCCCTCACATAACTCATAAGTGATGCTGCCCCAAACACTGCCCAGCTTCCAGCAATTTGGAGATAGGGAACTGCCTTCCCTAGGCACAGAAACTCCTTCAGGTGGCCTAAACAGACTGAAACTTTTCTAGTGTCCATTGAGTGCCACAACAGCTCAAAAGCAACAGACGCTCTGCTCCCTCCACCACAGTCAGTCATCTTTGGTAGCAGAGAGTTGTGCTGGAGGACTGGGATGGACCTTGGTTTGACCGGTGACAAGAGACTCTTCAGCCTCAACAGGATCAGGTGGGATACCCCGTCACAACAAAAGCTTCCCTAAGATCCTAGGCAACGGGCTCGCAGGTGCCAAAGAAAACGCAGTTTTGGCAAAAGGGACTTCACACAAAACTGTTTCAACAAAACAGGTCACCACGGGGCACTGCCTCTGGTGGGTGAGATGCCATTTTAATTAACCCTTGTCCTAGCAGACACCTTGGGTATCTCAGAGCAAGCCAGGAAGGAAGCAAAGAGGCATAATTTAAGGGATGCTACAGAATAGGCTGAGATAAAGATATGTCATTGCTCAAATTCAATACTGCAACAGGTTGATTAAAAAAGCCCTCAGGAAGTCTGGATTTTTTTTAATTTATCTTGCTCCTGAGATGTGACAGAGCCAAGGCTAATGGGAAAGACTCCTCATGGCAAAGAACACCTCAGTGCAACAACAACCCATCCCCACCAGCTTCCAGAAAACGGAAGAAAAGAAACATCGCCTGGATTTTCTGGTAAACAAGGGCTCGCTCTCCCCTCCTCCGCCTCCGAGGGTCCTACAAGCCCCACGTAAAGGCCAAGACTTGTTCGTACAACAGGGAGACTCAACCGAACAAAAGGCAGAGGGAGATAAACATCGTTTCACAAGGTTACGGCACCGTTCAAAGCACCTTCCCCGCGGCACCGACTGCGCGAAGCTTCTGACACACCCACCCCGCAACAGGTTAAAACACTTTTTAAGGAAAAAATAAACGAAACAAAACCCCAGCCAGACAAATGGAAAAGCCGAGGGGCTGTAAAGCTGTTCGGTGCCGCGGGGCGCTGACGGAGCAGCCGAACATGGGGGTGACCGCGGCCA
>JANHFX010023642.1:57265-82926 GCA_027560015.1 Chloroceryle amazona | reverse complement strand
GGTGTTACGCAGTCTACTTTCAGCAGTCACGTCGGACAGTCCGGTTGGGCACATCTTCTGTTGTACAAGTATCACCTTGGATGGGCAGAATGTACTTGATAATGTAAACATCTGGTTTATGGGAAAGTGCTGATAGGCTTGAAACATTTGGTATCTTTCAGAATTGTTCGTAGGATTTAGCTGGGCTTAACAGTTGTGATTCTGTACCTGGTAGTTGATGTGATTGACACAATTTTGAGTAAATGTGGGTAGGGAGTCGTATCGTGGGATGCAGGACTGGTCCTCAGCGGCTTCTGTTCTCAGGCAAAATTGTGTGGCACTAATAAACCTTCTGGCATTATTAATGTTGCAAAATAAGTATAAAAATAGTGTTGCTATGTGCTCAGGTAAGATGCAATTGAAGCAGCTCAGCTCAGCTGGATTCAACCTGCCTGTAGAACCATTAGGTTGTGTTCTCCAGTCAAATCCCTGGCAAGACTCAATTCAGAATTTCCTCAGATTTGGTGGCAGTGTTTCTAGAGCTGAGTAGAATGGAAATAGTGTGGCTGATGTTCATGTGAAGCTGTGCTACTGCCGATAACTAGGCTGGATTTAAATCCATAGCAACTGTGAAGTAGTTTATGACCTCTGGCCACAGGTACTTGAGTTAATTAGGTCTTTACAAATCTGTTCCACTGTCATCTTGTTGATTTTAGATAACCAAATCTAGGTGTGTATTCTTGTTACTTGTAGTTGTATTCCATCTTTTAAATTCAGATTGTTTTGCATTCAATTTCTGTTTAATGACTAGAATTTTCCAAACCTTTTATAAGAATTAAGGTATCCTTGTATGTTGTGATGTAAATGTGCAACATTTTTACTTTTTAATCAAGTATAAACAGTTAAATTGCCAAACTAGTTCTTGTTTGTGCATAGCAATGTTCCTAAGAATTTTTTTTACGTAAGCTTCATTTATAATCTGATCTAGATTATATGTCAGTCTGTTAGGAGTTGCATCAGTTATGATGTTTGAATATGAAATGATATTCATTTGGAAAGCATTTGGCTATAACTACTTAACTGTATATACATGTGCTTTCAGTATGTATTTCAGAGCTGGGTAAATAGTGAAAATTGTGTACATTTCTGAGAGTATGCAATGACTGGAGCTTATGTTCAGCAAGATGTTTTATTTATATATGCCTTAATGTGTTGCTAAATCAGGGTGGAATTATGCATTCATTTAAAGTTTTATGTGACTGTACATTTTAACTCAAGGTCTGTATTTCTAATTTAATTATTATAAAGAGATGAATGCGTTCAACTCCATTAAATTATCAGTAGTTTGACAGTGCCATATTGTAAAAACAACATTATTTTCATGCTAATTGTTTTTTACTTGTAACTGAGGTTAAAAGAAATAATTGTGGAATAAGGTTCTGAAGATGTTAGGCCATAGGTGGTAGCATAGAAAATACTGTTCTGCAAACCTGGAGTGTATTCTTTGGTTGGAATACTGAATTTTGCAGCATTAGTTGTATTGCATGGATACAGGGATATTGCCCACCCTGTGGTTTCAGTGTAATGACTTTTTCATATTCTGTATGGTCTTCATGTAGTAGTCATTACATGATAGTGTCTCATCCACTGCCTCTCAGCCCCCAAACCACTGCTACAGCTCAGCATCCTAACTTTATTTCTCTTTAGATACGCTTTGTTTCCAAAGGAGGAGAAAAGAATATTTATTTTTTTTTTAATTTTATGATACTTTGTGTTTTACCCAATGCAGCAGCTCAATTTATCTACTCCAGACGAGACAAACCAGCAGCATTTGCTGAGCCTTTAGAAGAAGAATATGGCTATGAAGGTACAGATGATACTGCTGATTATTTTGCATCCGGCCATCAGTTGACTGAAGTTGATAGAGGTAATTACAGCAAATAAATAACTTTCTGAACAATCTATTTTATGAAATAAGGACTTTATTTTATTAAGTCTTGAGTTATCATTTGTTACTTAACCGATACCGCTCACAATTTTGTCATCTTGTAGAACAGCACCCTTCATAAGCATAGCTTCAGCTCTTAACTACTTTTTGTAAACATTTGTGCTGTGATTGCATACATTGAAATATGTTCTTAGCTTCTTAGAAAACTGAGACATAAGAGCAGCTGTAATGGCTCAGGCCAAGCATCCGTGTAGCTCAAGTTCTTGATTCTGCATATGGATGCTTAGGGAGTAGTATCAGAAGCTGAGTATTTGTAGAATGATCTTTTGCTTGTATTTGCATTCCAGATTATGCCAATATTTATAGTATTTGATAGGTTTCCAAAGTCACACATTTCCTTGAAACAGCAGCCAACATCCTTAGATATCTGTATCCTCTACAGTCTGTATCTTGTTTTGGATTCATTAGACTTTTGTTTCCATTCAGTCCTGCAGCTGCAAATTCCATGTTACAGGCCGAGTTCTGAGCTGAGTGGCTAGGGAAAAGATACATGCTTTTGTTTTTGTTTTTTTTAAACTTGCTGCTTGAGAACTTAATTACATGCTTTGTGAAAAAGATTCAAAGGTCTCTTTCCTGAATATTAAGAGGTGAGTTAGTTTTAATGTCTTGGAAATAATCAGGGTTATTTTTTAAATGCAGATAAGCACAGAGGAAAGTGTTTGGCAGATGAACAGCCAATAAAATACATGAATGAAATTTGGTATTCAATACAAATTCCAGAAACTTCAGAAACTATAGAATAAAACCAATCTAGATTCCATGTCAAGTAAATTTGTAGAAGCTGTGCTAATGCATAGACATATGGGTAGGTATGGTAAATTGGGGTGTAATACACATGTTTTTCCAGCAGGAAATAATCCTCTAGAGGGCAATTTGAAATAATCAGCCAGATGATTTGCCTAGATCATCTGTATCCTGGCTTTTCAGAATGCTGTTGACAGACTAAATCAGTTAAGAATTGATATTATAACAAGAAGGAAAATAATATTCTAAACTTAAAAAGAAATATACATTATGGAAGTGAAACCTGGAAATGACCATTACTACTGTAAAAACAGCAGGTGTCTCACAAGAGCTGTTAGGTTTGTTATAATATGCAGTGTTGGGCAGTGATACAGAATTATTGATTGGGGTCAGTCTGGCTGCAAAGAGCTGGGCAAAACTGTCCTTGCTGAGTGTTGGATAATAAAATAGCCAGCCAGCACATTGTGCAGGCCTCTGCCACTACTTGTGCTGCAGACCAAATGTTCTGGGAACATTGACTTTGTATTTGCATTATGGCTCAAGCCTGCTGGTTTAGGTAACCTTGTGGAAGTTGGAATTCTGTGCTGTTGAATTCCCTTAGCAAAGTTCTTTAAACATTACCATCTTGGAGGAGGTGTTGAAATACAGAATCAGTAGCTGTCTTCCTGTTCAGTTCCTGTTTTCAAGTATCTGAACTGGCAGAAGTTGTCATATTTTGGAAGATTTTCTTCTGTTCCCTTGTGTTCATGTTTCTGATCAGCACGCTACTTCCAGTGAGTGGCAGCCTGGTGAATTTTCTGTCTCTTTGTGTGGCAAGTCAAGACTTAAACTTATCTTAGGCAGGGCTTATATGAGTTGCAGAAGTATGCTCCAAAGAAAATTGATTTTATCAGCAAAGATGTATTACTGTTGTAGGTAAAATTTGCAGGTAGCTTCAAACCTGATGTGTTGATCTAGAGTTTTCAATTGTTAAGGCCTGAAGTCCCTGACAATGTGGTTTGTTTGTTTTTTTACTTAGGGTGTTAATTATAGCATCTGCAAACACTTAAAAAGTGCTGCTCTATGAGATTCCACGTTCATTTACTAAACTACTTTGGATAATTTTAATGTGAATATTTGTATTTCTCCTTTGCAGTGAAGATAGTTCATTTTACGACATGAAAGCATTTAAATATTGATACTTTATAGACTAATAAATAGTAGTCAGTGATATGTTCCTTATAGCAGTATCTGAAATTAGTCAAATATTCTGCAGGGTTGGGGGACAAAGGTTATTGTGGCAATAAGTGAGATTAAAATGCATTTCTAAAGGATTTACCCCTTATTGTGATGTTTTCCTCCTGTTTTTCTTAATCACATGTGTGGTGCTAGTGGTTAGGCCCCTTAAGACTTTTGTGTGTGCAACTTGTAACAGTGATGTGTCTCTTTTAGCCCGTCTTAATTCATGCCTTGATCAAATGAGAGAAGTTTTGGCAGAGTCTGTACCAGAGCAAAAAATGGTGCAAGCAGTGCTGGATAGTAAATTTGATGTACAGAAGGCTTTGGATCTTGTGCTTTCTCAAGGCAGTAAGCAAAATGTGAAGACCAAGAATGAGGATGCTGTGATTGTAGGAAAGATGACAAAAGGTATACTTCTATTTAATTCTTTATATTCAAGATGATTAATTTCTACATGCAGTTTAATTTTGTCTTTGCAAGCTGTGAAGATGCTTGTTACTGCATTAGTCATGTATTAGAGAATTAGAAAAGACTGGCTTGCTCTTCTATGTCTGTGTTCTGAAAACATTTAAAGGAAACAGCAGCTTTTCTTGAACTAGAAGTCAAAATAAAACCTTAGTGTCAGCTTAAATTCAAACTGCAACCATCTGCAGTTCACACTAAATCTCTAATACAGGACTTGACTTAATGAATATATGTCCTAAAAGATGGGCAACATCTTTAAGTTTTATGCACTTTCATTATTGATTTGGTGAACAGACATCTCCCACCCTATACAGACACTTTCTTATTTTGATTTATGCTTAAATCTTTGTAATCTTTACAGGCATTCTTTGATGATTCTTAGTTTCTTAGGTACTTCAGTAGATACCTGTTATTTAATTGTAGAACATTGCATATCTTTGGCTAACACTTAGTAATTAAATGCCTTTTCATGTTTCTTCTTGATTTTTTTTTTTTGCTGCTGCTGTCAACTTAAAAAAAAAATAAAATGGATATTTCGTTGTGACTGCACTTCCCTCTGAAAATTATTGGCTATTGTAAGGTAAGGAGACTTATTTTGTTGTCCAGAAATGTGTATTGATACAGACAGTTTCTCCTGTGCTGTTGAAAATGTTGCTAACACTAACAAACCTGGGTTTGGAAACTTGATAACCAAAAGTGGTTCAGCTTGTTACTCTGTAGTTACAGATGACAAAATGCCCCTTAATGCTGAAAAATCCAATTTATCTTCAGCTGAAAGGAAAGGAATGAAATCCTCTTCACATGTACTGTCATCTTTCAGTGGTGATGTGTGTAAAGGATCATTTTGTGAACCCGTGAATAAACAGGCAGAGAGTCAGCTACCAGAAAGTGCTAATGCAGTAAGTTTGCTTCCTGACAGTGAAGATGTTTACTTTAGCGTAGGAAGTAACCCAGCTGGAAATTCTTCCTTTAAGAAGCTGGAAAGCAAGAAAACCCAGGACTTGAAATCCTTGCTGCTGCAGAGTGTGGTTTGTGATTCTCTGTGTCCTGAAGACAGCATTCCTCTTGTTTCCTCAGATACAGCTGATCGCAATAGTAATGTGAATTTTTACAGTCCTCCCTGTTTAACAAGTGCTTTAGGAAAACTGGCTCTCGATAGCGAAGTCAGTCATACTGCAAATAGAAAGAATGAACAACTTGAAAATTTCTCTTCGCTCGTGCAAAGTAGTAAACAAGAAAGCCCCTCTTCAGAGATGGCTGCTTTGCCGGTGTTAAGGTCTGGAAATACATCGTTGGCTGACTTGCTTCAGGAGCATCAGGAAAGCAGTGCTAGCCCCTGTTATTCTCTGGCTGATCTTTATACCCAGTCAACAGCAAATCTCACTGATAGGAAATTGGGAGCCTCACCATTATCACAACTAATAAGTCAACCTCAAACTTCAGGAGGGATGCCAGAGCTGACAGGATCTTTGTCTTCTCTAGCCCTCTCTAAAGTTTCTCCACCAAGGGAGGCTGAGAATTTATCACTCTCAGATTTAATAGCAGAGACTATTAAAGTAGATAAAACTCAACAAAGGACGGACTTCCCCGTGCTCAGTGTAACTGAACCAAGGACCTTTAAAAGAACCAACATCGATTTAAGCGTCCTCATAAAAAATGCAGATACATCTGCAGAACAAAATGTGGTAGTGCAGTCCAGCATCTTAAACCCCGAAACTAAACTTTTAAAAGAAAAACAAGGAAAATGTTCAGGTTTTGCCAAAACAAGTAAAAAACCCAAACGATGGCTTATTCCTACGAGGCAGGATTTGTCCCTTTCATGGATGAAGGCTCTGCGTGCAAGACCTTCAGCTTTTGCTTTAACCTTGTGTCTCCGTTACCCTCCCAAAGGTTATAAGCGGCGCTCAACTGCTATCCATAAAGCTTTCCTGTACAGTAGACAAGTACAAGATGTAAAACCCAAGGAAACTGGTCCTATAATAGCTATAACACCATTTGATTTCAAATCAGCCTCTCCCGATGATATTGTGAAAGCTAACCAGAAAAGAGCTTTTACAAGAGAGTAGTGAAGACAATAAAAAAAATGTAATTATGTAGGACCTACTTAAAATCCAGAATTGATTTTTTTGGTAATTTTTTTAATTAACATAATACAATTCTCACTGTTTCGTAGCAAATTTGTATGTGAACGTCGAAGGTGTTGCACTGAATATCTTTATTTTTACTTAATTTTCAATGACAGTTTAACATTTTTAACTTTTGCAAAGTCTTGAACTTTGGTATTTAGATCTTGCATGTACAAAAGTCTATAAACACCATTAGACTTCTCCAGACATCTTTTTAGGTGTTGAAGGTATAATCCTTTGGGAAGAACACTGAATTTTTATTTTGTAAAGTAATTCAGTTTTGCTCTATGGTGTATAGTCTGGGGAGTGGGAACTTCAGCTGATATTACAAATGTTCTTAAAGTTAGATTTTTGATAAGGTATGTTATTAAACTGTCAAGCTTGTAATTGATGTTTCCAGTCAATGTCACTCTTCTATCTTGATCCTGGTTGCAGTATTACAACAGACATACCTTTAGTTTTTAAAGGCCTCACTAACCTCAGGTTTTGACAGTGTTGGTTGTGATAGGACATGTATAGTTTTTGATAGGACCAAATTTGTAGGGGAGTGAGCTATTCAAATGGAGTGCCTGCTCCCTGCAGTCAGTCAGCTCTCCAAATGTGATATTTACAATTTTAAACCAGCTATTTTGTAGCTATGCACACATTGCATGTAGCTTCATTAGGATTCCATGGTTTGTTCTCAAGTCTTTCAGAAAAGTACTGGAGTAACGACCCTTTCAACTTTAGCGTGAGAGTCTTTGCTCAGTGGAAAAAAAAAACCATTCAGGCAAAGCATAAGTGCTGTTTGTGTCTGCCTCTTGTCTGTTTTGAAGAGAGCTTCCTTTAGGAGTGGAAATATGTTCTCTTCTACTGTTTGCACCCAGTGTTGTTGTTTTGAGTCTTGAGATGGAAGATTGGTATCAGGACATTATGGATTTTTTTCTTTTTTTTTTCTTTCCTGATAATTGCCAGATTCTGGTGCCCCTGTTAGTCCACTTAGTGACTGCATGTATGTTTCAGCTTTCCTTCTAGTACATGTTACTACTTTTTATATAATTTCAGTGTCAGTATTCTAGATCCTAAACAGCAATAAGTGCAATAAAGGTACTGCTGCAGCTGGAAAAATACATTTGTTGATACACTGCCATACACTTATTTCATGATAAACTTGGCAGCTAGTATGGAACAGTAGATAGAATTTTCATTCAGTTTTAATCTAATTTTTGTTGAGCACGTTCCATCAAAGAGAAGACAAAAACTTCAGATTTCTTCCTGACTTCAGGTTGCACTACAATTGTGTTTCTAAATAAAAAAAACCCAAACATTGCAGTACTCTCAGGTACAACTTTAATATTCTCTATATTTTGCTTGTTTGTCTAGTTGATGCTATTGTCATTTAGGACTGTGAGCAGAGTGACCTCTGACCTCTTGAATGAATTTAATGCTTCTTACCTGTACTAATAAATGTTTTCTATAATGACAGTGCTGCAGTGTTTATGTTCTAGTTGACATGTTAATCTAGCTATCTGTATCCTTAGCTATATAAAGTGCCTTAAAGCATCAAAATGTAAATAGTATCGTCCAGGGTACGTACTATTACCTGATAAGTTCATGAGCAGGAGGATAACTGATTTATTTCCTTGGAAGACTTCTCACAGAATTCTCTTGAAGCTGATGGTATACCAGTTGTTTCATTAATTAGTCTTAATAGGAAATTATTCATTTTGAATATTATGAAATGCTTTTCAGTGATCAGTTTCTCTGTCGTCAGTGCAAATGATAACTTCTTACTGCTTAAAAGTCCATTTTTGCCACTGAGGCAAAATGTCATATTTGGAGGATTGATGATTACAGTTCAGTTTTTCCAAAATCGAGTCTTTTTCTAGTAGAGAAATTCTAATTTTTCAAAGTAAAATATTAGTGCCAAGTTTGGCATCATTAGGCATGGTACATTAAGTGGTTTTTGCTTACGTCCCAAATACTCTTGAGGCCCTAATTAATGTAGGTAGAGGTTTTGAATGCTTTTTTTGTTTTTAATTTTCACTGAATAGCTTCAATTTTCCCTATAAATCTTTTCTTTTATTCTCGTTGAACTCTTTGGTTTTGGTCTGTTTTCTTCTTCCCCTGGCTGCTCTTCTTTGCATAAAACTTCGCATCATTTGAAATAATTTTAGAGCCTGAACTGGACATACAGCTAAATGTGTGTCCTGTGGATTCCATTAAAAAGTATGCACAACTAGTAGGTGGCAGTGTGCAGTACTTAGAGCTCAGCTTTGCCATAGGCATAAAGTTAGAACAAGTGACTGAAGCCAAAGGGCATCAGCATTGTATATTGATTGTGAGTCTTACTGTGGGTCTGATACTTTATTAAACAACTTTTGAATCATTTTAGGTGGCTAGATTTTCATCTGCCTCAGTGTTGTTAGTGGTCTTGAAAATGCAATACATGCTGTTCTGCGTGTAAGGAGTAGGGGAGGGATTTTTCTTCCATTTGCAAACCTGAATCCTGAAGTGAGCCTTGAATTAGCACAGACCTGAAGGCTGAACACTGCAGAAGGTGCCTAAGTGGTGGATAAAAATGAATTCCAATTAATTTTCAGCAGAGATTATTTATTTCCATGCTTGGAAAATATTACAGTTTTGCTTTTATAAACAACAGGTAACCTGATACTATATTTGCTTTTTAAACAAAACAAGTATTTTAATGTTTCCTTAATTATTCCTTAATTTCATTACGGAGAACCAGGTGACAGGTTTAATTGTCTTAGAATACTGCATGATATCACAGCATTTTTGTATAACAAGTCTGTGTTTGGCCTTTGCACTGAAGTGTTTCTGCCTAATGAATGTTGGAATTCTTGTTAACTGATTTTGTATATTTTATGCTTAACACAGTCAGCTTATTTTATTGATGTCTATGTATAGAACTCTTCCCCCACCCCCTCTTTTTGCAGCTAGTATGTATGTCTGATACGGGTTAATTGTGTTATTTGTTTTGGAATTCATACATTAACATTGCAAAATACTTGCCACTCTCTTTGCATAAGGGCATAAAAAAAGATTAAACTACATAGAGATACTACTTCTGGTATTCAGACTGTATGCTCCTAAGGTATTTTGTACATTAAATTCATTTTGTATGTAATTTTTAAGTGGCTGCTGCATATTTTTAATACAAAATTGACTTCTGGACACCGCTTTATGTACCTAAATAAAATGCATATTCTTAAAGGAGTGACTGAATTACAATTTCCTGTTAACTTACCTGATAGAAATGGAGTTGTGATTGAATGTTCCATAATGACAGTATCTGTTGTGGAAACAAGCTCCAGCTCTTGCCTAGCTTTGCATGGACGTATTTCTTCCCTGGAAGATCCCTTTGGAGAACATAAAGCAAAAACTGGCATCTACTAATGTGTCTTCAGGTACCATATTGGGACTCCAGTTTGCTTTTGATTAGAAATGGGTTTGTATATATATAAATTTTTTTCCCAGATCATTTTGACAGCATTTTAAAAAAATTTATTTGGATCTTAAAAAGGAAAGGATGTGAAATAAGGAAAAAGCAACTGTTAGTTGGGTGTAAAACTCTTTGTTAAAGTAGAAATTAGAGCTACTACAGTTGATTTCTTAAAATCAACAGTCTTTAAAAGTTCCTAAATACATGATGCTTTTTTTTGCTTTTAGATTTTTAAATTTCATTTTTCTATCTGATTTCTAGCTGAACTTGTTTTGGAAAAGCAGGGTAAATGGAAAGTCAAAGTATGAGAAGAGTAGGAAAATAACAATCCGTATTGGGATATCAAAAATGCTTGGTGCTTTGTACCCTTTGGGATGGGAGTTAATGTCATTATATTTAGCTGATTTCAATTGCAACAGAAAACACTTTGAATTTGAGAAAAGTGTAAAATGTTAGCATAAGCTTCAAATTTAAAAAAACCCCACATATGTGGGATTAGAACTTTACATACCTGTTTTTTTACTTTTTATTCAGAAATAACTATATGAGTAATTTCTCATTAAATTGTTCAGACAGTTCTCAGGATCTTAAGCTTCAGAGGCAGCAAGCTACTCGAATTTCTGGAACTGCTGCACAATAATACTTCAAAATCTTATTTCTAAGAGACTACCAGGTGCAGTGAGGTAGTCTTTGCAATTTTGTTTGCTCTATTTCCTCTAATCATGTCCTTCAAGTGTATTTTTTTCAGTAATCTACAATTTCTGAAAAGCTACACTTAAGAAGTTAGAGAGCAACAACTACTACTGCAAAAGTGAATAGCTCTACAAAAGATATGCATGAAGATAGGTTATAGGTTGTCTTCATGAAATGTGTATAGTTTATTACAGTGCCTTTACATGAGGGCAGTAGTTTAGGGTTATACACACAAAATTCACATCTCTTTCTAAATCTAAAGTGCTCAGTTTTTCAAAGTTGCTAACGTGTTTTTGTAGTAAATGTTGATTATGAATTGTGATTGGGACAAAAAAGCAAAGCAAAAATTTAATCCCGTTGTAATTCATGCAGTAAAAATAAACTTCTTAAAGTGATGAAAGGGGATGCTTCTCTGCTTTTTTTGTTTCTTTGGAAACAATTTTTCTGCATAACTTTATATCATTTTTGGTATGTTTGAAGTGTAGACAGCTGAGAAACTCTTGAGTAGATTTTATGTTCAATTCCTATGTCCAAACTACTATTTAGATGATGAGGAAATGTCTTGCAGTTCCAAGTTCTCTATACTTCTTTGTGTGTTAATGGCTTTGACCTTGCAGGATGTTCTGTGGGGAAGTAAGAGAAACTTTTTTGTGAAACTGATGCGTTTAGTCTGCACTAGAAAACACTGGGATGAAACACAAGTCAAACCCAGTGGTGATCTATTTATTTAATTGTAGAAGCAAGCTCTTTTGTTCTTCCCAAATTGCTGTCTTAATGCAGTTCAGGAAGAACGTGTCTTCCTATTTTGGTGTTGCTCTACCATACATCCAGCTCCTTTACACAGGCTTTTCATCAAGTACACGTTTTTCCCCAAATAAAAGCTGTTGTGAGGTAATTTTTGACATGAATGTTCCTTACAAAATAGTCCATTGTTTTTCTGTGTCTTGTGTCATCACAAAAGCATCCTTTGGCCTGTTTGTGGACACATTGACATTACGTACTTAAAAATGGCTCAGTAAAAATAAATGTCAGTAGTTTGTTAAGCAAATAGTTATTTTGAATGCATAGTGTTGGTAGGATTCCTTCAGAAAATAACCCTTTGACCTTCTCTACCACTTCCTTGTGATAAAATGACCAGAAGATGCCTAGAACTTGCAGTCTGCAGAGATCAGAACGATACATTTTCAAAGAGAATCATGAATAATTCACTAAGAATGACAAGTTACAAAGACAGAGTGAAAATTGTCTTACACTTTTACGAGAATATGGAGATTTTGGGGAGGAGTTGCTTGTGAACTATTTACTCATCATGTCAATGTATGGAGGTAATAGGTGCTTAAGATGGACATTAATATTTCAGTTGGCTATTTTGAGTCTTTTTGTCCAAATCAAAGGATGAAATCTTACTATAAATTTCTTTTTTAACTGGAGACATACGTTCTTGACGTGTCTCATTTCTCAGGTGTCTTTCTCTTCTGTCTCACTATTGCACTGTTTGCTTTCGCTATAGTCAGGAGAGGTGAGGATGTTTGTTTGAAATGTAGCTGAAATCTATGGGTTCTCTGAGAAACTTTTCTTGAAGATCAAATTTCAAAAAAAATATTTATATAACAATGGCAACATCTTAGTCAAAAGGATCTGCACTATGTGCATATTCATTTCATTTGTGCTTGCTTTTTCTGGCTAAATGACAGTTTCATTTTTCTTTTTGCCCATGTTAGTATTGTAGAACAAATACAGATACTGGTGTGTGAGCCAGATTCAATTCCATCTCGGGCACCAGTAACGGAATTGTTAACCACTGTATGACACTAAGATTTTTGATTTTAGTGATGCGTGAGCAAGAAGGAGGTCAGATGTCTCTGTAAATGTGCAGTCCTTACAGGAAATAAATACTGCTGTGAACTGAGCACGTGTGATTGCTGTTGGGGTAGCAAGGAATGCAGTCTTTTTTTCCTGAAGTAATTTCCGTAGTTGAGCTGTCTGTGTTGGAACACTGGCTGTTTTGTTTTATGGCAGTTTCTTAGGAATAGCACTGAGAACAGGGCCTTTATAAAGGCTATATGTATAAATATTTAATAAGAGACAAGTTTCACACTGAAGAATCAAAATTGAAAGTAAGGCACAGGAAATTGAAAAGCCTTACTCATGATATGCCAGATAATCTAGGAATAGAGCACGGGTCTCAAGCTGAAGTCTAGTTTTCTAAATATTGGATTATGTTACTTTGCTTGCAGCTGTTAGTTGAGAAGCAGGTATTACTTCACTGGCATTTATTTTTGATTTATATTAATACTGAATATCTTCATTTTTTTCACATAGCTATTAAGACAGTGTGGGGAGTTTCAAGAATACAAGCCACAAGTACTAGGTGCTTAGCTTGCATTTTTTAATATTGTTTATCTTTCACTTTCCTAGAATTCTTTTTTGCATAGATACTTTCCTTCATTTTTGCTTTACACCAGTAACAAATAAACAGAAATCCCACAAACATGACCCTGTGAGACTTAATGTAATTAGTTTTTTCTCTTCACTCTGTTGAACGCATCAAGGTTTGTTCTTGGTTCAGAACAATGGACATTTCTCAGTCCATGGACAAATACTTGTCTTCTGTCTTTTCATGCTATGGATGGACATTGTGATAGCAGTTGCTTCCTAGTGCAAAGCATCAGAAGGCATATTTTTGTGTTTTAACAGGTAACTTTTATCACTTCTGCTTAGTGGTTTATGGATGAGTGAAGTTGGGAGTCTTAAATGAAAAAAAAACCAACCAAACTGATACTTTCGGATTTTATTTATAGGGAGAATTCCAAAGAAATCCTGGAGGAGCAAAGATTCTGAAGTTTAATGGTGATGTACAATATGTTTTCATTAGCTTAGAGTCCCTCAGGTTTTACTTCCTTTTACCATACCTGGCTGTAATGCTTTGATTTCACACATTTGAAAATCAACTATTTATACCCAGGTAGCTCAGAGGTAATTTTTGTCCCCAGCTTCAATTGGCTGTGATGAGAGCCCACTGTTACTTAATGATACTCATATACGGCATGTGTTCTGTCTGTGACAAAGAGGATGTGTTCTTTACTGAATGGAAATGTTTGAAATTTGACATGACTGATGATTTAGTTGTATCTTAAATCATGGAAAGTAATGAGAACTTAAGACTTCCGTGTTTTGTTTAAGAAAAATACATAAACAGACTTTGAGAAGTTACTGAATCTTGACACTGAGGTACTGTGTGGGTTTTAGAAAGGAAGTGGCTTATTTCAGGGAAAAATGTGTCACCAGCAATGAAAAGCTTTTTAAAATCCTTTGAGATAGGGTTTGAAATTCTCCTCATACATACTGTACACCTACACTGGAAAAAGTGACACTCCAGGCTTTTAGTGACTTTTCTTTTGTCGTCCTTTAACACTAGTTTGGTTTAATTTTTTTTGGACAAAGTGTAAGCTAATACAAAGTCAATCAATTTCCTAGCTGACTGTGTCATAGGGGGAAGTTGGATGTTTTGTTTGGAAGCTGAGAGAGCTTAGACAAAACTAAAAATGATTGTGTCCTTTTTAGAACTTTGGGAATTCCAGAAGAACCAGAGATCCTGGGGAAACAGTAGCTCCACTTGTTCTTACAGTGGCCTTCTATCTCAGTCCCTTCAGGCCATGGTAAAGATCATCAGTTGTTTTTCTCTGTGTCTTTAGAAGGTAAAGTGAAGAATTGACTAAGTTCTCAGATGCTGTTGCTGGAATGCCAGGAAGGTATGGTGGAGTAGTTTGATGGGCTGGTTTGTGTTGTGTGTTGTGTTGGTTTTTTTTGTGTGTGTGTGTTTTGATTTTGTTTTGGTTTTGTTTTTTTTTCTTTTGTTGTTATTTTTTTTTAATCCTGTTAAGTGTTAGGGGTGAATGATTGCTTCTGTAGTGCTGTTTACATAAAAATGTAAACAATGTAAATCCTATTGATGTTTGCACTTGAGTACTGAAAGCAAAGCTGTTGACAAGGCTCACGTCTCTATTGTCAGAATCCAGGGGAGAAATTCATACTTTAAATGCCAAAAGCTTGGAAAACTACATAGAGTCGTAGGGACCTTAAAAGATCATCTAGTTCCAAGCACCTCCCAATAGACTGGGTTGCTCAGAACCTCATCCCACCTGGTCTCAAACACTTCCAGGGATGAGGTGTCCACAACTTCTCTGGGCATCCAGTTCCAGTGTTCCACCATCCTCATAGTACAAACTTCTTCCTAATGTCTGATCTAAATCTACCCTGCTCTTGTTTAAAACCATTGCCCCTTGTCCTATCGCCACATGCGCTTATAAAAAGTCCTCCTCCAGCTTTCCTGTAGTCCCCCTTCAGGTACTAGAAGGCCACTATAAGGTCTCCCCAGAGCCTTCTCTTCTCCAGGCTGAACAGATACAAGTCCCTCAGCCTGTCCTTCTAGGAGAGGGGCTCCAGCCCTGTGATTTGGAAAATACCCGTGTCTGCAGAAGCTGTGATGCCCAACTGGCAGAGACATGGAAGAGCTTTGATTATTTTTTGCTTCAGTTCTTCTGCCACATTTTTACTGCATGAAAAAAAACTCAGCCTAAATGGAAATCTTATATCTAATAAATTCCAAAATATGAGTTGAAGTTGCTTTGGGTACTCCCTGTTTGAGTCCTTGTTACCGCTTTTTTGTGGTTTTAGATTCACATTTTCCTGTTTTTAATGTTTTCCTCTTCCCTATTGCTGACCCTCATAAAAAAGAAAGTTTTGATTGGCAGCTAGGCAAGTTGGTAAAGCTGCATATACACCAAGTGCTATACTTAAGGTAAAAAAGGAGGAATAGTGCCACTTGAGTACTTTAAGTGAATATTTTTCAAGGCAAAAATGTGGTGTGAAATGTATGCTTCTGACACTATGTTTCAGGTAACATGTACAAACAAACCATTGTAAGGTTGTGGAGGCTGCCTGTGTGCTTACAAGTAAATATGAAGTGTCTAGCTACTTTTTTCACTGCATCAAGGAAGAGGGGAAACGTTAAGTAGTAAATTTGAGTCTGTGCAAGTTTCTCTCCAAAGTCATGACGGTGTGAACTACACCGCTCTAGACTCACAAATGAACCTTTCCTGGCATCCATCTGCATCGGATAAATCTTGCAAAGCTTATGTAAAACTACAAGTTGTATTTTACTATGATCAGTTTTTTCTTCTAAATTTAGATACACAGCTCTTTGTAAATCAATTTGTGTCTCTGACTTTGACAAGAACAGAGCCTCCAGTGCTGTGATCCACATCACATCTGTGAATAGGTTGTTGTTTTACTGTTGTTTTACTCATTCAGATTAAGGTGATACTCATTCTCCATTTTTACTAGGCTTAGCTAAACGAGTTCATCTTTAATAACTCTGGAATTCACATATGTTTGTCAGGCACCAGAGGAATTAATAGGGAAATGTGGAATAAAGAAATTTTCATAATCATAATATATATATAAATATATTATGTGTAGATAAGTAATGCAGATAATGTAAAACATCCTCCAGTTAAAAAGGGAAAACTTTGTAATTGAATACATTTCTTACACTGAAGTTTAGGGCAGTTTTTATAAACTTCTTCTAAACTTTAATGCCAAACCTTTCTTTTTTTTTAATGTATTTCATGCCTCTCAAATGGATGTTGCTGTGTGTGTCAAGTAGTTTACTTTTACTCGCTTCAGCTTGGCCAGTATCTGGGCTTCTCCTTGCAACAGTTTCCCTGATAAATACAATTAGAGCTTAATACTAGGATTTTGTAGCTGTTAGCTACTGAAAGCCCTACTGTCAGCTTAATTGTCTCATTAATGTTAGATTTACTAAATCCCTTACGATGTCCATTGTTACTGGTAGCATCCGTAATGTGCTTCTTAAGGAATGATGTTCTGCTGTAGAGTCTGTTGTAGCTAAATGTTGGTATAAACAGGGTGGTGGAGAGTGGAGGGCCAGGAAAACTCCCTTTGGGGCTTTTCATGTAGCTTAAGGTTTGTCTCTAAAACTGTAATAATATGGATGTGAATGTGTTTGGCTTTTTTATTAATTTTTTTTCCTTCTAATAGGTTGTTTTTAATACCGGACTGCAGATAAGTATACTTGATCAGCCTACTGCATTGATGCAGCTTGAGTTTATTTTGCAAGTTAGATTCAGAGATCTTTAGCAGTTTCACACCTAGGTTTCAAAGATTCTTTGTAAATGTGTTGTCACCAACACGTTTAAACAACGAAGAATGCTAAAGTTTTTCTTTCTCCATATTTTTTTGTATTTTTGAATAGCCATTGCTGCTTCTGCATTTTTGCCCTTCCTCAAATGTACCCTCTGTATGAACAGGGCAAGATAGCAGTGTGGCAAACTAATTCTGTTTGCTTAGGAAATGAGCAGGGTGCCTTCAGTTAGAGTTAAAGGAAGCAGCAAAAGCAGATGTTGAAGCCTGCTGATACTATGGAGAAGACAAACAGAAAATTTGACAAACTAGAAGAAAGTTAAGTGGCAGTAAAATATCCTTTAGTAGTTTCAAACTGCTTATCTAACAGCTTGCATCTCAAGTTACGCTTTGCGAATGTGTTGATCTCTTGTGGATATATTTAGCTGCTGTTGAGTAGGCTTACGTGGGATCTAGTCAACTTTCATCTGTAGGACCTAGGACAAAACTGAGATTGTACTTCAAGTGGAAGGAGTTGCTTGAGTTTAGGAGGTACATACAGAAAAAGGAGTATCTGGAAAGTGTACCCCCAAGAGCTGCTAGTGGTGCTGTAGCTGTCTACATCAGAAAAGCTGAGCTTTGAATCCCAGTAGTAATGTAGAATAAAATGTTGGTTCTCTAGAATAATTATGGCCAGTCAAGGTCTATTCCAGTAGAGTAGCCACATATGGAGTAACACATCTTCATATGCCACATTATTATGGACTTAGTACTGAAAACTGATAGGTAGAAACGTGACCAGACTTTAAGCCTCAGTTCCCTTTGTTCTGATGTTCCACCATGTGCAAAATAGCATTCATGAGAGGAGTAAGACTCTGGATGCTGATGGGAAGATGTTCTGATTTTAAATGGTATCTAATACAAAAAATAGGGAGAGCACACTGCTGAATTGAATAGGACATTGTAAAATGGGATCTTTAACCTTGAACTGGGGGGTTGTGAGCATATTGTAGAAACATCTTGTTTGATGATGCACCTACAGCCTTTGGTTGCATGTTGTAAGAACACCTTGAAAACAAGGCTCAGCTGGAAAGGAGGAAATCTTAGTGTTTTCTTCTGGTGTTACCTCTTTAAAATTGATGTTGAATGTCTACAGAATACTTAAAACTGTCCCACCTATGTAGAAATAAGATAGGAACCTTTCCTTTTAATTGTCTTAGGCTGAATTGGATATAAGAAAATGCGTCAAAACTTTGAGTAGCGTTTCTGAAATTTCTGTTGTGGAATTGTGGTCCTGCCATTATTTATTTATTTTTTAAAGCTACTTAATATTTTGTGATTGAGGAATAATGGAAAATTGATCTAATGATATAAACCACCACCCCTTAATCTGAAACCTTGGAATAGTAAAGGAGGTGAATTGATCAATATCAGTCTCTAATTTGGGGGGGAAAAAGCCCCACAAAAACGACAACAACAAAAAGAAAAGAGCACTTTGTTAATTATTTTGCTTCCTTTTGTTAAGTGTATGTGTTTTCCTTCATTATTTTACATGTAGTCCTAGTAAAACAAGTACTATAAAAGGTGTATGTTCACTCAGCGAATTTCCTTTGAACAGCTTGTGTGAGATGTTTTACTTTGCCTAATTTACATGTGCAAAAGCAAGCAATGCATTTTTAATGTCTTTTGTTTCCAACTTGTCCTTTCTTAACATTTATTTTTTTCCTATACACTAAAATCATTAAAAATCTGAATATTTTAACATTTTTCTCATCAAAAGAATTGTTCAGGTGGGTTTCAAATGTACTTATTAAACTCTTCAGATTCACAGCTTTCTAAAATAAACTCAGTTCCATCTACCATTTAACTTTTTGTAAGGTTGTACATCTCCAGCAGCTGCTTAAGCTTTGGATGTTAAGAGATTGGTTGGAATAGCCAAAGAGGTAGCATTTCCAAGTTACAGTACCTGGGAGCTATGCTGTTTTGTAAAACCCTGTAAAATACCTTCTCTTCTACTCTGCCATCTTTTAATACAGCTCTCTTGTAATCCGGGGCTTATCAGCTGCTAAGTCTGGAAGTTCTTCTATAGTTTGGGCTCATCAGCTATCAGAGGTACCTTTTATATCATTCCATCAGCTGTATTATTAGTTCCTATGAAAAGACTTTTGTTTTATTCTAGCTAAAGATTTTATTTATAGTAGTTAGCGGCTTTTCTTAAGTAAAGGCATCCACGTGCACAGCTGCAAGTACTTGCTGTGGAAAAAATTCCCATTCTCTTTGGGGCACACAGGCAGACACTTTTCTCCTAGATTGCGTTAAAAAGTAAGAACACCTATTACATGTAACACATTTAACAGCTTATTCTTGGTTTTTTGAAGCTTTTTTTCCATCCAGAGTAAAAGGCATTGCTTACTCACAGAGTTGGAGGCTCTGCATAGAACAGGATTGTTTCTGCAAAGCAGGCAAGCTTGTAGAGTGTCTGTCTTGTGTTTTACTGCTTTCGTCTTCATGGGAGCCTGCCTTCCAGCATCATTATTTCCATTCTGGTGAATACTGACAGCTTTTTCCTTGTCAGTTTCCTCAGTTTATTAAAATCACTCGTGGTCAAGAAACAAAAACATTGCTCTGTGGCAAATGAGAAAGAGACAGTGTCTGGTTTGTCTGGTCAAAATAGTATCTTTTGATGTATTTTATTTTGGGGTTTATAATAGCCCAGCAGTTTTCACCATATTGCAGGATCTTTTCTTGTCAGCAACAACTTTCTGATTTTGTTCTTGTATCTCATTGTCATTTTAAATATAGAGCTGCTGTACTCTGGTATGTTGCTTTTATTAAAACATTTATGGTTCATGTAGAAAAAGTTCTGTAACTTTATTCATCTTTTTTACTTCGATAGAAGTTGTCTCTCTTAATGGAAGTAGAACAATATCCTGAAGCAGCTCTTGTTGAGTTCAAATCTCCACTATGGTTATTGACTGTAGAATTTCACTAGTATTTGTACCAAAAAGGTGAGATGCTTTGGCTTCTCTATACGAGCAAATGCTGAACATAGCACACAAAGATGGTTGTTTTTCAGCTGAGGCTCATGCCCAAAGCTGATTAGTAGTCTATAATGAAATATTTTTTAATGGGAAGATTGTGGAATTCCAAAGTGAAAAAGCCTGCCCCCCTCCAACTTCCAAGAGTGTAAAGGTTCACTGTGCTGAAGGTGATACACACGTCGTCTGCAGGTTCGTTTGGGTGTCGTAAGGACTTGGTACCTAGTTTTACCAGATCCCAGGGAAGTGCCCTAACTCCAGGCTTAGGAAGACATCTCAATCTCTAACGAGCAGGAGGTGGTGGGCATAGTGAGACTGATCAAGAAGTCAGTTTTGTTGTGTTGAAAAGCAAAAACCCTTGAAATACGAACGGTTCCTCACCATGTGCTTCTGTCTTTTCAGTGCTATTTCTGTTGGCAATCCCATACCACCATTCCTACCATCTTTAGTTAAATTCTAATGCATACTGCCATTTCCTTTCATCTTCAGTATAGGTAAGGTTTTCAAAACTGGAGTGTTTGGCTGACTTTGTAAAATATGCAAGTAGAGTATGTTTATCTTCTGGCTGGTTTAGTTTGTGTTTTTTTCCTTAAAGGGGACATCTCTCAGGATTTGCAGTTTAATTACCCTTGATTCATTTGCTGTTTAATGTTTGCAGGCAGAAATCCGTGTCAGTCTCTCTTATGAACAGTTCCATTTTTTGTTATTAAATGCATCTGTGTTTCATGTTACAGTAAGGGGGGTGTGTGGATGCATAGTGTTTTCAGTACTTGTTATACTCCTGGACCTTGATTATTTTATTTTTTCCTTTCAACTGTATTCAATCTGTTGAACATTTTTTTGATTCTTTCAGATCATATCTTGTGTAAGTCTCTAAACTGCTTTTTCCAGTAGCTCACAAATTCTTGATGTGGGATTAGGTTATTCTTTTGGTCCTCTAAAGCCACAAATCGTCCACTCTGAAATGTGCCTTATGCTGTGACATTGCAATCTGCACTACATCAGGTAAATGCATTTTTCTTCTACAGGGCTAATTGCAGAGAATTAAAACAATTAATACATGGACAAGTAAAAACCTGCAAATTCGCTTGACTTTTAAGAGAAAAAAAATCACTAATTGTCAAGAAACACAAACATTACTTTGTGACAATGTTTCTTTCTTCTTTTAAGAAAAAAATTGATTCCTTTTCCCAGAGATATGTCAACTCCCTGGCCCGGTTGTAATATCACCAGCAGAGGAGGAATGTGGAGAAGTAAGAGAACCTAAAATAAAGTTTTAGCTAATGTTACCTTGAAGTTGTCAGTACACTAAAAGTTTGTAAAATCAAATCTTCCAGAACTTATAAATGCCAAAAGTACTTGCAGCTTCAACATACTTCATTGTGCAGGACTAGCAAATATATATTTTTTTTTTCCTTGTGCAACTTTAAAAAGCCACCTCTGTAAGCTTCTGAAGAAAGTTTGCAGAATGGTTATGGGAGTTCAACAGATATAAGGTGAAATTACTTTTTATATTATGCTATCAGTTTTCTAATATGCTTTTCTTGTTCACTATCCTTGAACTTCTGTTTGATAATGAAGTAATTTTGTTGCATAAATGGAAATTGTGGATCAGGAAAGCTTTTATAAAATGCCTTGCACTTCTTCAGTACAGTCAACAGGCATGTACTTGTGGAGATAACATCAGTGTGTAGAAGGCACGTTGTCTCTCAATTACCTGGATGCTGCGCAGGCAAATAGCACCATCCTCTGGCATTATAAATTAGTTAAGAATTAAACCTCAAATTTACTGTCTGTTATTTTTGGAACTCCAATATAATTGTAATAGAATGTACATATTGTACTTTCAGTTTTACATACTCATTTTGGGCCAAGGTTTTAACAGAAATTCTGATAATTTGCATGGACTCTGTGTGTTCTGCTCAATGAAGTGACTGGCTAAAGGGGATATCTTTTTAGGGTTATCCTGCCCGTAGTGCTGACTCTGCTCTTTACATGACCATTTATGGTAGGAAGTTGCACTTCAGCAATACCAGACCGAGCTTTTTCTAAATCTCAGTGAAAGACAATTCACAGTCATTTAAGAAAAATTCGTTGAATTAGAAAACACCACCAACGACTTATGGTTGTGTATGTGTGGGAGAGTAAAGGTGCTGTTACAGAACAACTGCTAATGTCTAACAAATCAATTTTACAACAGATCGTAGCTTCGGTTACGGGTTGAGAAGGGGCATTGCTGGCATTGCTAGAGTGCAAAGCAATACACCTCCTGCAAATAAGGTTTCAGTAGTTACAGGATGAGTTGTCCTGGGTTCCGATTACGTGCAGGACTGTATTTTAGTCCATTTAACTCTAAGCAGCAGGCATGGGAAATACCGCAGGGACTCACTTGTCAAAAACTTGACGGATGACAAAGTCACTGCCTTTATTCTTGCGAATTCCTATTGGACCTTTATATGTTTACGTGTCGGATACATCAAAAGAGACAGCTGATGTTTGTGTAATCTCTGGAAGAAAACAGACACCCTCCCAGTCTGCCTTTCAGCGGGGCAGATCTGTGTTCTTTGACACGGGAGGTGTTGGCTTAGCAAAACTGGAAATCTTCGTAGTTTTACTCCAGTGACAGTGCCTTTATTTCCCCTAATACATTAACTCTGAATGTAAACCAACCTAATTATCCGTGCTGCTGGAAACACCATGCCAGTGGTCTACAAACAGAGCTGAACCATGTGTTTCTTTGTTGATGGGTGTTGCTTAGACATAACTTCTTAGAGAGAGATGCTGATCAAAATGTTGTATTAAACGTCCAGATACTGAGACAAATGAAACTTGAGGCAAGTTTATTTTGCTTAAATGCTGAATGCTCACAGTTGTGATACAGGTCAGTAAAACATTAAAGCATATTCTGTCATTCTCTGAGGCATTAGGTTTCTGTGGGACATAAAGTATTCTAAATTAAATGAAGTCCATTCAGTGGAATGATGGCAAAAAAACAGCCACAGAGAAAAAAGAGTTTTTAATAGGTAACAATTTTGTGCTGTTTGAATTTTTGAAAATAGGTAATTTGAATAAGTCCCGATAGCCAGAAAAATTCCATGGGACGGTGTTTGTTTCATGTAAGAAGAGAAGAGAATGCAGCAGTAGGGGACTCCTCTATTCTGTATCGTTTGGCTTCAGCTGAGGATGAAGTGTCAATGGCAAGAGAAATGATGAGATTTTGGCCAGAAATTTTGGCTAAGTTTCAGGAAGGAGAGAAAAGGCCTTTTTCTAACACATTCCACCCCATCCACATCAGTCTGATTTAATGTCACTGTCTGTGTTCTTCTCATCCTCTAATTTATTTAGTCATCTTCAAATTGTTTGAATTCCTGCTTGTGCCCTAAACACATTTCCTCATGTCAGTCCAAGTTCTTCATTGCCATTCCTTTTTTTCCACTTTATCATCCCAAACACCTTATTGAGCCATTCCCATTTTCTTACCTGTTCTCCAGTCACTGGCCATGATTATTTTCCACATTCACTTTTTTCCACCCATAGTTTGTGTTCATTTTCCATTCAGATTCTCTTGTTCATATTTAGCTCTGTGTATAACTTGTCACTGAATATGTGGCCTCTGATTTTCTCCCCCTCCTTACATGCAATTTTTCCATGATTTAGGTTGTTCACTTTTATTATATATATATATTTTATTTTTTTTTGTGGTCAGTATAGCTCTCATCTTCTTTGCTTTATTGATTTTCATTCCTGTAGTCCTTGTCTATCCTCGATAATCTGCTTGTCTTGCTGCTTGCTCCTGCTCACTATACTGTTGGTCTTCTCTCTTGCCCTGCAGTTCTGTTTACTTTACATGATTAACCAAGGCAGATTCATGCCTCCAGTTGACTGATGTGGTAGGAAACTGCAGGAGAGGTAGGATTTGCTCTCAGGTGACACAACCAAGTGCAGCCTGGTCAAAAATAGCCACAGTAGCTGCATACTAAATGTTGATGAAATATTTTGGGGATTTAGTTGTTAATACTTAAGCCATAAATTTTCTAAGGCCAAAATGAGTGGATTTTCACAAGGTGAAAAGATCACTTTAAGGATTTAACTGGCCCATGTTGGACATGCTTAGGAATATCACTCAAAAACCTGCTGCATCCCTCCTACTGTATCAAAACTTAAAGAAGAAAAAAAAAAATGTAGTCAGGTGCAAGTAGACATTCTTATTTTCATCATTTTTCAGTGAAAATGTCTACTCCCAGTTTCATGAAAAAAAAAAAAATCATATTCACCATCTGAAACTTTGTAGAGAAGGTAAGAGGGTAATAATGGCAACAATAAGATGAAGTTACCTGGAAAACCCCTGACTGTGGTTTCTATTAGGAAATAACCTTTCTTTTAAAAAGAAAAAGTTCAGTGTTCTTGTTTGGAGAATTGTTTTCAGTAGTATCTTTAGAATGGCTGTGTCTCAGTACTGGGGGATGACTTAGCAAGTTGCCTTTTGTATTATTTTGGACTACTGAGTTATTTTCATGAGCGCTGTGGATGTTCAGTAGCATCCCCTTGCTCATTGTGATTCATAGCAGTGAAATGGCACACACTTCCCTAAAAACAGAGATAAGAGAGGATTTCTGTGTGTTGAACTTCCTTCTCACACATGCAGCAGACTTTGACACCGATCTGTTGCATCCAAGGAAATTTAAATGATGGCCTGTAGGGATAAGTACATGTTAAATATACAGGCAGAATGTTTTAAAGGTTAGTAAACTGTCTAAATTTTTGGAAATCTAGATTGTTCTAAGTTCAGAAGTTGTGTTATGTGCTAGCAGGGTGTGGTTGAGTGTCCTGGACTTCTGATACTATTCCCAGCACTGTGATGTGTTGATAATACTCAGTACCAGTGCTTTGGCTAAATGCTGCCATGTCCTACAGCATTTTGTAGAATTTGAGTGTCAACTCAATTGATTTTTCTTTTTTTTTAATATTTTTTTTAGTAATGTATCTCTTTAAATTGTCATATTTTTAGATTTTCTTAGGTTCTTGTTTTTCCTGTGTGCCATGAAATTTGAAGTGAGAAAAACACAATTCTACTGGTTTTAAGGTAAATTAAAGGTTTTAATTAAAGCCTAGAAGCTTGCAAGGTATATGGCATAAATAGAAGGATACAAACAATTTGATGTTTGCCAGCTGGGATAGGTTACAGTACAAGTTTTGAGATAGTTGATTACAGTGATGGATGTATTAGATGTGAATACAAAATCACATAGGTGTGGGCAAACAGGTGATACATGCTTCTGAGCATGAAATTGTACGTCATATGTCTGGCATCTCTGCATCTGGTCGTCTTCTGTAGTTCATATTTGGAATATTTTCACAATATTAGGGCATTAAAATTAGTTTTATGTCATAGGACAGTGCACAGGAAGGGAGGGAATATCTTGACAGAGGTCTTAGTTATTAAATCTGCTTTTCAGACAGAACTGTGTCTTCTCTGTGCTTGTTTTGCTTAATATGCTCAGTAGTTGCCCTGCCAGTAATGAATGCAAAAGGTATATATATTTTAATTGGAAAGTCACAAAGCATACTCGAAACAAGCTCACGACATGGTGCACAAACTCCGTGCAAAACCAGTTCTCTGTCTTTTTTCTTTTATGCATTTGGTGGCTGTTGCTGTAATACTGGTAGGCAAAGGTGGAAATGGCTTGCTTGTGGTTATATAGAAAGTCTGTGGGAGAGTAAGGGATGCAAACCATATCTTCTAGATCAGAAGGCATGGTGTTACATGTGTATTTTCCATGGCAGTGTGGGTTTAGACAGCTCTA